>JABXWE010004784.1:0-33254 GCA_014611495.1 Limonius californicus | reverse complement strand
ATGCTTACCCCAAATATATCAATTAATCGATTTATAATCGTAAATCGTGTGAAGTCTGGCCTATCTGTTTTATAATGGTTGAAAGCTTTCACAATTTGCAGTTTAGTAACTTTGTTAATAACTTTCATCATTCTGACAATTAAGTAGGTATAATATATTATGTGTTTTATTAATTCTAAACTTACTAGATTATTTTAGAAAAGTAGGGGACTCTAGAGCTGGCAACAGGACAATTTCATTTTGACATTGCTAGAAATCAATCAAATAATATTTCAGAAATGCAACTTAAGAAAAAAACACAGCCTGCTGGATGGCAAATCAATCGTGAATAGTGTATATACCTGTCAATTAATATAACCTCATTCTACATCTGTCCAGAGCAAATGCTCGCATGTGGAAGTTAAATAATTTCTCCAGTGCAGTGAGATTAAGAGATGTCTTGCATTTCAACGTCTTGCAGTTAACCTTCTTAGTTGCTTTGATATGCTTACCAGTCTGAGTTCCAATGAATGTCGTTTCCCGGTTAACTGATATGACGGTCTTCACGATTTCGCCTTTGTCCTTACAATATTTGCCAGGCATCTGTCTTGCTATCAGTTACAGGTTTTACAAAAATTTAGAAATATAAATCTTTAATATTAGTCTTTTAACGGGAAAGTGTTATTGTCGTATTAGCAATAAAAGTGTCTTTTGACTGTATATAAGTTGGTAACACCTAGATCCATATTAAACATTTCCACGCTTGTGTTAATTCCTTAATTTTGCGCTGTAGACCATTTTTACACATTGAAGTTTTGGCACAATAAACAGAAACACAGTTTCAGTAACACGCAAAATGTTTGATATTTATTCAAAGTAATCTGCATTTACTTTAATATTTTTATTACAACGGTCTAAAAGTTTTTGAACAGTAGGCAAAGGCGTTAGAAAAAAATGCTTTCAATTCAGTGTGGATATAGACAGGTGAATTCTCATGTAACCAGAACCTACTACGATGATTGTTCAATAAAAACAAAATCTTTATTAACTCAATCAAAAAATATTCTCCATTAACATTAAGGCATGAGTCCGACTGTAGCACGAATCTATAGATTCGCTAACGCTTCGATCCCGGTTGGTGGTGATTGCACCAAGATTCATCACTGGCAACGATCCGGTGTAAAACGGTATTACCTTCTTCTTGGTAGCGCAACAAATTCTATAGTGACAATGCTGAACGAAAATTCTTTTGATCATCAGTAAGCAGCTGTGGAATCCACCGAGCAGCAACAAGTATGAATAATGGAATGAACACTTCCTATAATGATGCTTACTATTTCAAGAAGTTCTCCAACGTTAAGCGTCTATTTGCACGTCAAACAGTTTGAAAATTGAATAACTGCACGCTTATTATCTTTGGACGGATTTTCTATAGTAAACGCCATTGCCGAGCTCCACAAAAATGTACACAAAGAAGCAACCGCAAAAAATTTGACAGACACACTAATGACGATGATGATGATGATTTGAAAGAGCGAGATCTAGGACGCGGTTTTCCAAGCATCTCTATGCACTTAGGCCACATTTGGCCCAATGCACACCCTAACTAAGAATTTTGCCTATCTGGGGTAATTCCAACTCCAGTAGTGATTTTTAACGTGTCACACATCGTAGTGGCACGGGACCTACGGCTTTACTTCTTATCCGACAGAAGGCGCATTTTCAGATTTTTCCCCGCTAGAAAAATCTCGCCAACCTCAGCCAGGTTCGATCCCCCCTCCCTCGGATCTAAAGGCAAACGCGCTAACCACTAGACCACCGAGGCCGGCAGACACACTAATACGTCTACACACTTTCAACCATCACATGCAATTGTCATCATAATCAAGTCGCGCCTACACGATCCAAACTTTTTCCTATTGAACAATTTTCGTACTTTTCTCGAAATGGCGAAAATGTGCATCACGTCAACAGAGAATGCAGTATTTACTGTTTATCCCTCAGACTTAAATTCCTTATGGGGCACACCCTGCTTACCGAAAAAGGTAATCAGTGGGGTTTTGATTCCGGATTTTATTTATCAAACCTTTTAGGTCTTGGTGATAATTTTCCAATCCACAGCATGCTCTAGCATTTCGTCTTAGGATCGTATTGAAAACACTATTGACAATGCAGTTAAGAAAATTGACGTTATCATGATAAGTTTGAACGAAATTTGCACCTGATGCAATTCTTCAGATTGTATGGGACTAACTTTACAGAAATTTTTCCTCAACTTCATGTTAAATTTTTCTAATCGTTTTTACCTTCTTTACCATCATTGGCAGAGTCATTTGGCGATCTCTTGCCACAATTTCACGCATTCTTGCGTTCGAATCAGCATTTCGAGAACTTGACGGACACCCGCCCTATTCAGTGTTACCTTGAAGATCCTCACGCTTATCTTTGCCACATTTAAACCATTCAAACACACTAGTACGACGAAGGTATTATCACCGTATACGTTTCTGTTAGAATTGTCACTAATTTACAAAATGTAATATTTAGTTTTGCTCCATGACGACTAGTAGAAACACGATGTACGCATTAGCGTCTTGCGCAAAAAACTAAGAGTTGTTCGATCTGCGTTTGAGAAATGCCTATTGATAAAATTGTGAACTATTATACAGGGTATCCCAAAACGTATCGGCAATATTTCAGTGATGAATTCCAGAACTTATTTAGAGTCGAAAAGTCCATATAATCAAACATTAACGAGTTATTGTTTATTTCATAATTTATGTGGCTAAAATTTTTGTTCAACGGATTTAATGAAATAAATCTTTTTTTAATACATTTTTATTATTTTATTTACAAAAAATATTCAAAATTATCTCCATTGCGTTTGATACACAAAGCCGCACGTCACAGAATAGATCGCTGCGTTCTTAATATGGTTGCTGGGTTATTCCTAATAATATCGACAGCCTGTTGTATTCTTCGGCGTAATTCTTCAGTTGCATAAACAATCTGTTTCATGTGACTCCAAAGATAAAAATCTAATGGAGTCAGATCCGGCGAACGCGATGGCCATACTACGGGTCCTCCTGCTCCAATCCATCTTCTCGGAAAATGTGCGTTAGGCCAAGCTATAACACGAAGACATTGATGTGTTTGGTCCAATCAGACGATCATTAAGAATACCAGCTATCATATTAACACTAAATCTATGTTGAAAATACAAAAGTCTTCTTAAATGAGAATTTTTGCAGCCCATTCTGAAAATTATGATATTTATTGATACCATCTCATGTGAAAGAAGTTTCATCGTCCATAAAATATGCGGTAGGTTTTGATTATTTTGTACCCAATTACAAAATCTTAAACGAGCTTCAAAATCATTACCTAGAGCTTGAACTCTTTGATAGTGATATGGATGTAAGCGAGCACTTCTTATTATTCCCCAAACCTGGTTTCTACACATTCCAGTACGTAATGCAATTTTTCACACAATTAAAGACGGATCTTCTTGTAATAAAAAAAGAACTTGTTCATCATCGGTTATGACCTTGGCCGACTGCACGTCTTGCATTGAAAGTGTCATATTCCCTCAGTTGACGATGTGAATTAAAGAAAATTGCACTTGTAGGCAGTCTTCTATTGGGATATCTTCTACGATATGCTTGTTGTGCTGCTAAAGTATTTCAATCACACAGACCGTAAACATAATGAATATCTGCACATTCTTCATTTCATCAAAATAACATTGGCATTGTGAATCACTTGTGAATTACAATGGAAAAAGCATACAAAGAAAAAGCCAGTAACTTCAGTATCCCAGTAATAAACTGACAAGTTACAAACAATAATTTGTTAAAAACGATTTTAAAATGTTACCAAACAAAAGACGCGATCATGGCAACTAGATCAATATATCAGAAATTCGTTAAACTAAAATTTTAGCCCCATAAATTATGAAATAAATAATAACTCGTTAACGGTTACGTTTAGGACATACGTTTATATGGACATTTCGACTCGAAATAAGTTGTGGAAATCATCCTTGAAATATTGCCAGTACGTTTTGGGACACAATGTATTCGGCGTTACTTTGAGTTCAATTGACTCCAGTGCAACGGCGTCAATAAGGAAATTATATTGCTAAACTTCCTATATAAGTCAAATTTTCTTTTATTGGTATTATACTGCTTCAATATATTTTTAGGGATTAACACTTGCTGTTTGTTCCTACAATTCAGGCACCCAATCCACATCCTCCTTCCTAGATTCGATGTTCTATTCGAAAAACCATTTTCAACATCAAGATCCAAACCTACGACCGAGTAAATGGAGCCCGCTCGTAATGATAACATAAGATCGTTATTTTATATTTACATAGTAATAATTGCATTGACAAATAAAGTTTTCTTATATAGAACATCCTGTATATTATTTTATAAACTAAAATTTCATAAAACTCAGTTTCATTTAATTTAGGGTACTGAATGTCCCAAGTTTATAATTAGTGTAGTAATTCAGAGAATTACAAACTTCGAAATTTTGGGTGGTAACATATTTTGTATAATTGCTAAAATTTTCAATATTTAATAAAAATTGTCGCTTGTAAACCTCGACAAAAAAATGCGGGCTGTACTATTGGTATGATGTTGTGGTTGTTTTGATAGAGCGAGATCTAGGACGCGGTTTTCCAAACATCTTTATGCACTTAGGCCATATTATGCCCATTGTACACCCTATTGGTACAAATAGTTAATCTCTATGTGCAGGGTGTAACATGAAGTGACGTCATCCTTTTAGGAATATATTCCACAGCCCAAATAAGGATATTATATAAACATTTGTTCAGAAATGCTCCACAAGAAAGTTATGGACAAAAATACCTCAAAAATCCTAATAATATACCCCAAAATTCTTACATTTTTGGGTTTTTGGGGTATTCTTAAAAATTATTGGTATATTTTTAGAATTTTGTAGTATTTTTTCAGAATTTTGCGGTATTTGTAGGCTTTTCGCCGTAATTTTAAGAATTAGGGGGTATATTTTTAGAATTTCGGGACATTTTTTTGAATTTTTTGTTATATTTATTGGAGTATCTTCAGAATTTGGGGTATATTTTAGGAGTATATTGGACTATTTTTGAGATTTTTGTCGTTAAGGTGTTTGTATTCGTCGAAATGCCGCGGCGTAAGACCACCTATATCCCAAAGTCCTGTTTTTCTCCCGTTCTCACCACTTCCTTCCCCCTTTAACCACTTTCCTATTTCATTTGTCATTTTATTTTCTCCCCTCGCCACATTTTCTATCTTTTCTCCCCTCCTCCTGCTCGTCATCCTTTCTTCCCCCTTCAAACACTCTTCCATTTTTTTTTTCATTTTCTATTCGTTTTCGTCCGGTATGCTTCTTCTCCCCCCCCCCTTACTATTTTCGATCTTCTCTCCTTTTCTCTCACCAAGAACGTTTTCCTAATAGTAATAGAATATTTCCAGATAAAAGAACATTCGAAGCAGTTTACATATGATTAAGAGGAACTTGCCGTTTGTGTCCAGTTTGGCATGAAAGAAAGGTACCTACATCGCGATACTAACGTTTAAAAACAGACATTTCAAATTGTAGAATATAATCCAGCAGTCACTTCTTCTTCTTTGACCTTTTCCCCTCAGAGGTTGGTCGTTCTCAGATGCCAATATGCTTGCATCGTTTGGTGTATGTATTGTTTCCATTTAACGACTGGACGTCCTCTTTTTCTTTTTTCTGGTATAAACAATTGTAGGAGTTTCTTGGGCCACCTTCCTTATTCCATTCTTTGAACGCAATGACTACAAGGCAACATCAAGTATTTTGAATGTTCAACGTTTGGAGCTGCCTTCATGAATAGTTATTACACCCTTTCCATCTTCAAACTGTACACGCCCTAAACCCAGCTGATTATCCAAATAGGTTGCATTTCTGTAGATGGCAGCTATGTTGTGTACAGGATCCTAATTTTACGAGTAAGAATTTGTTTACTGATGAAGCAAGTTTTACCAGAGAGGGAATTGTATGTTTCGTCGGATGAAAATTCGAATGCTGTTAGAGTGATTTCTCTCAGCAAAGGTTTTCGATTAATGTCTGGTGTGGTATTATTGGCGATTTCTTAATGAGACCCCATAGTTTACATCCGTAATTGAATGGCCAAACTTATGTTAATTTTTTGAAAGCAATTTTGCCAGACTTGCTGGAAAATATGCCTCTCATATGCGGTTTATGCATGATGGTGCTCTCGCCCACATCAACCGCCAAGCTAGAAATCACCTCAATAATGTTTTTTTCATTATGAAGGATAGGTCGAGGTGGACCTTGGCCAGTAAGGTCTCACAAATAGAATCCTTCAGATTTTCTGTTAGTGGGGTCACTTAAAAGTATGGTGTACCAGCAATACCTGACTAAGTTTGACTGCGATGTCAGGATTGAGCAAAGTTGTTCAATCGTTCGAGATACTGCTGGAATATTCGAACGCGTTCGTTCATCGCTGTTAAGACGTAGGGATGCTTGTATCAGAGTTAACGGAAGCAACTTGAATTATTAGTTATTAAGTATTAAAGTTAAAAAAATATATTGCTGCATTATTAAAGCATTGTGAAACTTTCTTTGTTCATAACTTTTTTGGAGAGCATGTCCGAACAAATGTTTATATGGTTTTGTTTTTCTTATTTTGGGACGTAGTTATACCCTTCAAAGGATGATATCACTTCATGTTACACCCTGTATACAGCAGTTGAAACAGAACATTGTATGCGAACAGGGTGATTATTTATAGAAACGAATCAAACTCTCTTTAAGAAAATTAAATAATATAATAATAGAATAAACAACAACGCGGGTTTAAAGAAATGGTCTATAGATAATTATTTTCATTGATTACAACAGCAACAAATGTGTTTGAATATTCGGTTAAAGTTAAACAGCAAAGAAAATATTAAATGTAGACTACCATAACGTGGAACCGAAAAATGTAAAAATATATAGGGTGTTCCATTTAAAAAATGTATATGTTTGCTGACACTATTTCACGGGACAGTGTTTAAAATAAAAAATATTATTAAAATGTGCAGTTCCCTCCACTTTTGCATAATAAAATATTTTTGATATTTTATCCTTTTACAAGCTGTTGGACTTCCTTGCATATGCTTATGCACTTTATAGTTCTGGATTTCCCATTATAAGGATGTTCTGAATGAAAGTAAAGGAACACAGCTGAACTGCAGCTTCCTGAAGTCAAATGGGACCGATTAAACCAAACATACCTTAGTACAAAAGTGCTTCCTTAAGAAGTTATGGCGCCTTAAAGAAGAATTGCATTGTGTTTCAGAAACAAAATGGCGGATCAAGCTGAAAATTGGTACACATCCACTTCCGGGGAAGCTGAATACTTTCAAAATGCAATTGAGCAAGTAATAGATATTCGTTGAAAATGTTCTACTTTCCATTGTAGTAGATGTGTACCAATTTTCAACTTGATCCGTCATTTAATCTTTGAAATGTAAACATTGCTAAAAATATTTCTTTTCTGGTTATAATAATGTGTGCATTCGATCTCTATTTTGTTCAAGGATTTCTAAATTCGGGAGAAATAACGATATATTTGGCTCACATAGGAATGAACCTTGGGACTATAGTTATTGTGCTCACCTTTTCAAGTTCAAATTCTCGAATTCTATGTATGCTCCCTCCTAAAGTGGTTTTGGTGATGCTTCCCATTGCCACTCAAGTTGTCGGGTTGTTTAAGCTCTGGCAAAAATAGGCATATATAAGTTACACCCTTACACAAAACCACCGCATTGCAACGCACCTTTATTCTTGATAATCAGCAGCTTCTTCGCATTCTGTCGCACTCTTCCAAAAATAATTCGAGAACTACACATTCACTTTCGTTTGGAGCACTAACTTGTATAATTCTTGCAATATTTGTTAGGGAGCTTTCCCCATTCACGCATGATCTTGCTAATAACACTAGTGTTCCGGAAAATTATAAAGCAGACAATAATGAAAAAAAAATATTTATGTAAGAAACGAATTAAAACTTGATTTAAGCGTTTGTGTAGCACCTCGACCTCGAGCGTACTAATGTATTTCAGCACCAAGACGCCGACGCCGGGGGCCAGGGCTGAGCCACTTCGTCGCGTCTAACAGTATAATATTGGCAGTCAAATGTGGGACAAGATGCGTATTTATGGACATCGTATAATAATAATGACATAATACCGACCGGTAGAATTTTGATCAAAAATTGGTTCAAGCACGTTCCGTACATTCACACGCTTTTATCATGAAAAATAACTTTGCAAATCGTAGACAGCCGCGACCTTGCTCAAGTACTGTAATATGTAAAGGCCAATTTTACAGACATAAATAGATAGACTGAAATTCCAAAATGTAATAGCTATAAATACGATTATGATGAATTAAACAATTAGTCGTTTGGAATATAAAACTTATCACAAAGATATACCACCACTACGTTGACTTAACGAAATTTAATACAGGTTGTTTTTGAAAGGTAACCCGTAATTTAAAGCTGTGTACGAGGATCGTATAAAACGGTCTCGGGCTAAAGTATAGACGGCATTATTAGTTCTGAAATTGTTAGTGCGTGTGAACAGATATAAAATATTAAGTTTTATTTCTTCTCCTTATTTCTTTTGTCTTTCCCTTGTTACCATTACAGCGTTGAGGCTTCTCTCCATCTTCTGAAGTTGCTCATGTTTTCTGCCATTTTCTTCACTTCTTTTAGCAACTTCTCTCTTCTTGACGCTATTTCTGTCAGATTGCGCCATTCCATGTCTTTCTTGGTCTTCCTCTCGGTTACCTCTCTGCTATACTTGCTTCATAAGCCTGTTTCGGTATTTTAATATTTTGACTAATGACCTGGCTTCCAATTCACTCTTTTAAAGTCTTTATACAGCTTTCCTCGCCTTTCCATTCCTAAGCGCCACCTATATATCTTCGATTAATCTTCCTCTACTAATGCTCGGGTTATCACGGCGTTTGTAACAATTTTATTAAAAAAAAACGCTTCCCAACGTCAATTAGTTTTCTATCTGCTTTTGTTTCTGCGTTATGACGGTATAAAGTATTTAGTGTAATATGTAAAAAGTAAACTGTAAAGTGTTAAGCGTAAAGTGTACAGTGAACATTGTAGAGTCTATAGTGTACAGTATACAGTTTAATGAGTATAGTGTACAGTATATAGTGAACAGTGTATATGTACAGTGTATGGTATGCAGTGTAGTATATAATGTATAGCGTACCGTGTACAGTTACAAGTGTACAGTATATAGTAGAGTGTAACGTTTAACGTATGTAAAGTACAAAGCACAACTTGTAAGGTGTACAATATAAAGTGTAAAGTACAAAATACAAAGTACAAAGAACAAAGCAAATAGAACAAAGCACAAAGTACAATCGGAAAAGCTTGTATAAAGTATAAAGTAAAATGTAACGCGCAAGGTGCAAGGTGTAACGTGTAACGTGTACAGTGTGGAATATACAGTCTACAGTGTACACTGTATATTTATTTAGGGCAATCAACCTAAAATGGCGACCCGACGTGATCGTCAAATAAAACGTCCTAAGTGAACTGAATAGCAAACTTTATTTTTTTTCTGTTGTCTTTACTTGTGTTATGCTGTGCGTCGTCAATGCTACAACAATGACGATCAACAACGACAAAGTGTCGGGAACCAAGCATCTGCCGTAGCCGAGTAACTCTTTCAACTAGAAAGACCGCCGCGTACTATGCTTGCTCCAGGAGCCTTTCGAGAAGACACAGCAGCCTTCCGGCGCCGCTATTCACAACGAACCCGGAGCAACCGCGATTCACCATGAATCTCCCCGCCCGCGTAGACTATACCGCTTCTGCGGGCTCAGCCAATCTCGCTGCCCTCGCAGAACACACTGCTTCTGCGAGTCCCGTCGACCTCGTCGCCCACGTATAGCAGCAGATGTACCGCCCACGCGGAGCACTCCGCTCTTGCGGGACCAACCAATTTCGCTGCCCACGAAACGCTTGCGGCTCGTGCGGACCCAGCAGGTCCCATCCCCCAAGCAGAGCACACCGTTCCAACTGGTTGCGTCGATATCACCGCCCACGCAAAGCATTCCTCTCTTGCGGGCGGCCCAACCGATCTCGCCGTCCACGCAACGTTTACCGCTCCTGCAGGCCCAGCCGATTTCGCCACACACGCAACGCTTGCCGCTTCTTCGGGCCCAGTCCATCTCGCCGCTCCTGCGGGCTCCGTTGATCTCGTCGTCCCCGCAACGTTTACCACTCCTGCAGGCCCAACTGATCTCGCTGCATTCGCAACGCTTGCCGCTTCTGCGGGCTCAGCCGATCACCCCGCCCACGCAGCGCACACCGTTCCTGCGAGCCTATCCGATTTTGCTGTCTACGCAACGCTTGCCGCTTCTGCGGACCCACTCGATCTCGCCGCTCTTGCGGGCTTGGGCGATCTCGCCTTCCACGCAACGTTTACCACTCCTGCAGGCCCAACCGATCTCTCACACTTCTGCGGGCCCAGTCGATCACCCGGCCCACGCAGCGCACACCGTTCCTGCGAGCCTATCCGATTTCGCTATCTACGCAACGCTTACGCTTATACGGACCCAGTCGATCTCGCAGCTCATGAAGAACGCATCGCTCTTGCGAGCTCCACTGATCTTGCCGTCCACACAACGATTACCGTTCCTGTAGGCCCAGCCGATCTCGCTGCACACGCAACGTTTACCGCTCCTGCAGGCCCAACCGATCTCGCTGCATTCGCAACGCTTGCCGCTTCCGCGGGCTCAGCCGATCACCCCGCCCACGCAGCGCACACCATTCCTGCGAGCCTATCCGATTTCGCTCTCTACGCTTTGCGTTTACAGGCCAGCTCCCAGCTCCACTGATCTCGCCGTCCATGCAACGATTAGCGCTCCTGCAGGCCCAGCCGATCTCGCTGCACACGCAACGCTTGGCTCTTCTGCGGGCCCAGCCGACCTCGTCGCTCTTGCGGGCTTCGCTGATCTCACCTTCCACGCAACGTTTACCGCTCCTGCAGGCACAACCGATCTCTCCCGCTTCTGCGGGCCTAGACGATCACGCCGCCTACGCAGAGCACGCCGCTCCTGCCAGCTCCACTGACCTCGACGTCCAGGCAACGATTATAGCTCCTGCAGGCCCAACCGATCTCGCTGCACACGCAACGCTTGCAGTTTTTGCGGCCTCCGCCGATCTTGCCACCCCAGCACTTCACGTCACTCCTGCAATCCCATCTGTTTTCGCTGTCCATGCAATGGCATGTACTAAATATTTCACCATTATCACTGGCCTGGGGGTGATGTAGCGGTAACTTCTTTGAACCTACGAAATGCGTTACTATAGCAACCCGACTTTCCCTAGCAGTAAGAACAATGGAATCAGCTTTTTCTAGGAATGCAAGAAGGGTTAAGAAGCGCACCTCAAGATTACCAAGACTCGTCCAATCTTCCATCGGTATTACTATGGAGAGGCTGATGGTTATATTTTGTTATTATTTGTGTTCCGTTGTTATATTCGTTTATCATTAAATCTTTTATTACATACACAGTTCACATTTATTTAGTGCAATCAATGCTTAAGAACTTACTCATTTGGATAAACTGCGTTAAATAATGACATTCCTTAATTTTAAAATATTTTGACGACGGTAACTTGGCAAAATCTCAACGACAGATAAGCCATAAAATAATAAATAGCAACTATTGCATAAAACATAAGTTCTGCGTCGTTTTCCTGTTCTTATTGAATATATGCTAATACATTTACCACAAACGATTCTGATTTGGAATTCAATGCTCCTGGAAAATTGATGAAACAAAACAACACAGATATAATACAAAAATAACTCGAGTTGTTTCTAGCAAAACTGAAACAAATAATCTAGCAATCTAAATTACCTACTGTTAGTAACCTACATACTATTTAATGTGTCTGTCCCAAATGATAGTTGTATTATTAATTTGTTAATATTTAAAGTTTACTTATATTTTATGTTATGGGAAAAATAATTACGAATAGCTAATATACGAATAAATCTTGAATTACATATAAAAGCCCTCTTTGACAAAGTTCAAATTTATTTACAATATGATAATCTAAAAAAGCTAGTTGAGAAATTTATGAACCCGTGTGTCTAGAACTGCTAACTGTAGTGCCTAGAAAGCTTAGTTCATACCGTTCCGCATAACCGCCGAATCCTTTACCGGTAATGCTCCAAGAAAAATACTATAGTTTAAAAATGTTAAGGCATACATCTTTGGCATTAAACATTATTTACCTAGAATTCATTAATAAAACCCAAATCCTCTGATATCAGAACCCTGAACCACCCTGGGTAAAATTTTAAAACCACCATCTGCTTTGTAGAAGTTGAAAATGAGTATGTATTAAAAGCTCAAAACCGAATTTTTCATAACATCAGTGCTGTTCTATAAGTAATCGTATAGTAAAGTAAAAATCAATGGTCATCTACTAAATTCAATTATGAACATTTTCAATTTTATTCTATTTGTACAGTATTAAAATTCTAAGAACAAGAGAACTGTATAAATAATAAAATAATGATCACATGAAATTTAAAAAAATACAACCATATCAAGGAATATTTTTATTTTCTCCTTGTAGACTTATAACTCTTTAAATCTCTTTTTAAGGGTTTCAAAATAGAATCAACATTTAAATTATCAACATCAGGTACCATTAGACTAATTAACTCAGGCTCGGACAGCTTAGTTATCATTTTTATCAGTGGCGTTTCAGTAAAGCTAACTTTTTCCTCTTTCTTCACATTTGCATTTTTATCATTTTTCTCACAACTAGCTTCAGTTTTTGCCGATATAGAACTTTCTTGATTGTTTTTGTCAGATACAATATTGTATTGGCTTTTTTCAAGTAGTTCTATTTCTTTTTTAGAAAATTGTTGCTCTTCAATATTTAATGCAAGTTCTTTTATTTCTCTTTCCACACTACGTATTTCTCTATGTAAAACTTTGTCTTCTTGTTTTTCTGTGTTCAAAGCAGGAACCTTTTCGGCTCTTGTTCTTAAAACATCAAACAAATGAATTTGCTCCTGTTCTTTATTTGCACCTTCTAGCTGTTTCATAGGTAGTGGTTTTTCATTATTTTGTTGAAGATCAACTTCCTTAACATTATCATGATTAACTTTAGCATCTAATGATTTTGGTACATCAAGAACATTGATTGGCGCATCTTTCTTTACTGGTACCATGTTCCTATAAATCTCGGAACGATTGTTTGATAAAGCTATGGGCATTGGAACTAAATTCTCTTTGGTTAAACCACTTTGGAATTCTGCTGGCTTTATTTGATTACCCAAATCCTTTTTTTGATTCATTTCTTCCAACTGATTTACATTTTGTAAATTTAATTGATGATTACTCATTTTGTTTTCTATTTTTGAATCATCTTGCTGAATCTGCTCGTTGTTTGGTTTTACTTTAACTTCCACATCTTGTTGTTTATTGATATTATCCTGCTGTGATTCCTCTATAATTGGTTTATTAGAGTTATTAGGAGTTTCAATAGGTTTTTTAGCATTTAAATCAATCTTAGGGAGTTGCTCAACATTAGGTTTTAAATTAACTTGGTTCTCATGTGGTTGTTTAAAAGCATTATCTTTCTGAGTTTTCTCTTCGCCATTCGGTTGATCACCACCACTAAGCCTTTCTATGGCCTTCTTAGCAATTTCTTCAATTTGCCCAACAGCTTTCAACTTTTCTTGTTTCACTTTGTCAATTTCGTTTTGTTGTTTACCCTCTTTCAAAGCTTGTTGCCTTATTTTAATCTCTTCTAAAAGTTTCTTCTCTTCCTCTACTAATTTTTCCTGTTTTTTATGGTGTTCTTCTAAACTTTTAAGCAAATCCAAATTCTTCTTCTCCTCCTCCTTTAGCTTTTCTTTCTCTTGCTCCAATAGTTCCTTTTCTTCTTTCTCAATTGCTTCTTTGGCAACTTCATCTATCTTTTTGCCATTGGGAGGATTTCCATTTTCTTGTTGTTTTGCTTTGTTTACATTTGTGTTGATATTATCACGTTTTTCTATGTTCTGTTTCTTGTCTAATGCTTTTAAAGGCGAGAGAGTTTTTCCGGTTTCCAAATTATCGTTTACTTTATTACCCACAACTGCTTCAACAACCAGATTTTTACCATTATTTAGATCTTTTGTTTCAACATTGATAGGTTGCTGCAATACTGGATTCTCAGTGTCTTTTTTGTTTGTAGCATTATCTTGAGAATTTCCGATTGGTTTCTCAAGATTTACGTCCTTTGCTTTGCTATTATCAAGTTCTTCTTTTACAACCTGACTGTCAGCAGATTTTTCACCAGCGTCCACCTGTTGTTTGGGTGGATCTTTAATTTCTGGTACTGCAGGAAGTTCAGCTGGTGCTTCCGGTTGTGGAGGTTCATGTCTTACTTCTTTTATAGCTTGGGGTATTTCTGGTTCTTTTTCAGGTAACCACATAACCGGAGCTTTTGCTAAAAGAGTAAATCAATGCAGTTTAATTTCAGCTAAAGACTAACACACTTACATGTATTGGGTATATCTATAACTTTTAAAGGCTCTTTTTGAATTAGTTGTAGAATGTCCGGTTCCTGAACGATCACCTTTTCTGTAACGAGCTGTGTGGTCATTTCCTCCATAGCATAGAGATTGGCGTATGTTCCCAGCACCATAACAATAACTCCAATAAATAGCATTAGCTATAAAATATCATTTAGAAAAACATTTCGTTAAATATTTTTTATTTACCTGAGCTAGGATACGTTCATTGGTATTTTTTGTGGAGATGCAAATAAAACACATAGCAGGGAATAGAACACAAACCATAATCCCAATTGTAGAACCAACCAAGCCCAAAACGAGTTCAATATTAGGAATCATGACACCAGTAACAAGTGACACAAAAACTATCATAAAAGTAAGTCCTTTGAAGCGACCTTCTGGGATATATTTATCTGTTCCTTCGTGCATGGAATGTGTCTGCAACTAAAAATAATTAATTTAATTTGTTGCGTCATTATATGCAGTCTGATTGATTTTACATGTAACAGCATGCATCTTCAACATTAAGAAAAATAGCAACAGTTTAAATTGAAAAGTTAGTGAACACTAAAAGCTTGTTAAGAAGTTTTTCAAGTTTGACACCACTCTCTAACCACTAGAATTTTAAAAATTGTGTTTCTTCTTCTTCTTCCTCTTTTTTGATGCCTGTTTAATGCTGATTTTATTGTTGTTGTTCCTGCGAGATGGATTGCCAGCTGTCCTTACATCTCTTCGGTGGTCTTCCGATAGGTCTTCTTCCTGTGGTTTATTGTTTCAGACTATCTTGGCTAATCGGTCTTCTGTCATTTTCATTACATGCTGGTTCCACTCTCTTCTGCGACTTCTTATCCAACGTACTATATCGTTAACTTTACATTTCTCTCCGATTTCAATATTCCTTTTTCTGTCTTGTATAATAAGCTAATACATTTCAGTAGAAATTATAGCTGTTCTACAACTTAGAACTTAAGTTTATCCTATTTACTAGGTGGATTAGCCTTTTGTATTTCTAATTTTAACTAACTTCATTTCACAGCGATTCTTGCCTGAAACATTATTTTTTCCATACTTTCCTGCCTGTTAATTGTTTTTTCCACTGTTTCACGTTCATCTTTGTTAAGTCTTCTTCTGCTTGTTCTTTCCATCTACACTTTCGGTCTTCCTTGAGGTCTGTTACCCATTGGCACCCATTTTGTTATGCATCTTTTTTTTTTAACTCCCAGATTATTTACAATCTGTCCATATGGACAATAAGTAAATGATATAAAAATAATCAGAAAATCATAATTAACATGTAAGCAATTACCCTATGGCTCATGCCTTTTATGCTACCGTCTCAATCAAGACTTATTTTAATTACTGGGATTGTTCTATTCCAATTAGTTAATTAATTAAATCTAGTTGCTAAATCTAATGGCTTAAACCTCTTAAATCTACGCGTGTCTGTTATTTCTATGAGTAATCTCTTAGCTTGTCTATTTGGATGCACTCTCAATCTATCACTGTATTTTACACTATAATTTCTGGTTTCTTCTTTCACGGTTGGGATTCGTAGATCTCTTCTAATGATTTGTCACGAACCACGGTGCGTCGCCTATCATGCGTAACACTTTGGATTGGAATCTCTCCAAGATTTCGATGTTGGAGGCCGACGCTGCGCCCCAGAGTTGGACTCCATATGACCATACTGGTTTCAACACTGTTTTGTATATTATGATTTTATTTACCAGGGTGAGCTGTGATCTTCTTCTTATTAACCAATACAGTTTACTAAGTTTATAGGCGAGCTGTTTTCTTGTTCCAGGTGTGTGTTATCCAGGTTAGTTTGCGGTCGAGATGTATTCCAAGGTATTTGGCATAGTTCTCTTGTGGTATCGGTCTGTTGTTGAGCGTTACTGGTGTACATGTTTCTTTTTTCGTTGTAAATGTTACTTGTACGGATTTTAACTCGTTTGCTTTTATTCGCCATCGCCTAAGCCAGTTCTGTGATTTATTGAGGTAATTTTGAAGAATTCTTGAAGCTATCGTTGGGTCTATGTGAGACGCCATCAATGTGGTGTCATCTGCAAATGTTGCAATCGTTTTGCCTCTTGACATTGGGAAATCTGAAGTAAATAATATATACAATATGGGTCCCAATACGCTTCCCTGGGGAACTCCGGAGGTGATTGTCTGTAAATCCGTATATTCGTCTTGGTGCCTAACTAGGAACTGCCTTTCGTATATATAAGATTTCAGAATGCGAAATATGTTATGTGGTAAATTTCGTTTAATCTTATATAACAAGCCTGGGTGTCATACCTTGTCAAAGGCTTGAGTAACGTCGAGGAATACCGCCGTGCAGTATTTTTTATTCTCTATATCTTCACTGATTTTTCGTACAACTCTGTGTACCTGCTCAATCGTTGCGTGCCGTTGCCTAAACCCGAATTGATGTTCTGGGATTAGTTGTCGTTCTTGTAATATTGGCTTTATCCTCTTTAGTAAGAGTTTCTCGAGAACCTTCGATAATATAGGCAATAAACTTATTGGGCGATATGATGTCGCCTGTTCTGGATCCTTTCCAGGTTTTGGGAGTAGAATTATCTGGGCAACTTTCCACTGCGCAGGAAAATACTCCAATCTTAAGGCTGCGTTGAACAGCATGGTTACTATTCGTATTACCTTCGCTGGAAGTTCCTTTAACACTCGACCGGTTATCAGATCCCACCCTGGGGCTTTTTAGCATTAAGATCATTGTCTATAGTGTCTTGTACTTCTTTTATCGTGAACTTCTTGATAGGTAGTTCCATTTGGTCCGGTGATTCCAAGTATTCATGTATTTCCTGCTCTTCTTCTTCTGATATTTCTCTAGGGAATGGTTGAAATACTGCCTGTAGGTGATTTGCAAAAGTTACCGCCTTTTCTTTATTCGTTCTGGCCCAACTGCCATCTGCTAGCCTGATTGGTGGGATGTGCTGTTGTGGTTGCTTGATCTTCCTCGTTGCCTTCCACAACGAGTATTCCGTGGCTTCTGTTGCTGTTAGTCCTTGTAGGTATCCTTGTATGGCTTCGTTCTTTTCTTCTTCCAGCAGTTTCTTTAGTTCTTTTATCGCTTTGTTTAATTTGGCTTTACCATGTGGAGAACGTGTATGCTGCCACTGTTTTCTCAATTTTCTTTTTTCAGCAATTTTTATTTTGGCGTTTCTTGAGCAGTTCATCGGTTTATCTCCTACTTTATTGTCGGGTGTTGCGTTCCATGCTCCATCTTGTATTGGGTGATTCAGTTCATCGACTGCTGTTTCTAAGTGTTCTCTTGTTTTAAGTGGTATGTTATAGTTATAGTTGGTTTGTTCTAACAGTGTTTCTCTGAATGTATCCCAATTTGTCTTTTTGTTGTGTAGTGAGGGTGGCTTCTGTTTTTGTAACACCTGCGCATCTAGAGTAGCGATCAGAGGGGAATGGTCGGATGACAAGTCCAAAGATGACACAATATTGAGGTAAGTAGCGGCTATTCCTTTCAGCACGCAAAAGTCTATTACATCCGGGTTTTTTCTGCGATCAGCAGGCCAATAGGTTGGTTCTCTTATGCATCTTAGAGCTGATTTTTTCTCACTCCTGTATATGTGTCCATACCATCTTATTCTCATTGCTTTAATACTTCTTACTATATTTTCTTTGCCCAATATCTCTTCTATTTCATGATTCATTAACTGCCTGTACTCATTCTCAACTATCTTCTTTTGTCCTGCTATTATTGCTCCTATGATTTTTCTTTCGAGTATTTTAAACTTTTCTTCGTCTTTTACCGTCAGTGTTGCTGTTTCTGCTGCATATGTTATTATTGGCTTAATTATTGTCTTGTATATTCTTAATTTAGTTCTTTTACTAAGTTTCTTGTCTTTTAACATTTGTTTATTACTGTAGAATGCCCCGTTTCCTTTCAGAATCCTTTCATTTATGTCCTGTTTTTAATTTTTTCTATGCACTGTTGTGCCCAGATACTTAAATATTTCCACTTCTTTAAATGTATGGCTTTCACATGAAATTTGTCATTCTTCTGTCTTTTCTGCTAGCGAACATGTATATAGTTTTTTTTCATTCTCTTCAAGTCCTCGCTCCTTCGCGTGCTGCTCTGAAGTCGCAAATGCTCTTTCCAATTCCTTCTTACTTCTTGATAAGCGTAAGCTATTACTTGCGTGAGATTTTTATTGACAGTTCCTGCATCTTCTATTTTTTTAATTATAGCGTCTATTGATAGGGGGACGAGTAGAGCGGACATGGCATTTCCCTGTTGCACGCCTTTTTTTTACTTGAATTTTCTCGGATGTAGTGAGTGCCATGGTAGCACTGGATTCTTTCATAGTTGTTTTTACCATTTCTCTGACTTTTTTGGGTATTTTGATATTCTTCAGATCATCCATTAATTGTGCTCTTCTTAGGTGGTTGTTGGAAATCTATAAAGATTATGTGCATTTCTATGTTGTACTCATAGCTTTTTTCAGCTATTTGATTTAGTATGTGGATTGCGTCAACTGTAGATCTGCCTTTTCTAAAGCCATTCTGCTAGTCCCCTAATGCATTTTCAGTGTATTTTTGTAATCCTTCTTTTACGATAATTGTTAGTACTTTGTATGTTACGTTAAGGAGGGAGATGCCTCTATAATTCTTGCACTCTGACATATCTCCTTTCTTTACAACTGGGACTATTATAACGGTCTTCCATTCTTCGGGAATCTCCTCTTCCCTCCAGATTTTTTGTATTAATTCGTGTATTTTTCTACGTAGTATTTCCCCACCTTCTTTTAATAACTCTGCTGTTACACTGTCACATCCTGCGGCTTTTTTGTCTTTAATTGCCTTCTTTACTACTTCATATGAGGGTTCTTCTGTATCTGTCTCTTCCTCGTCTTCTTCTACTGTTTCACTGATAATTTCCTCTTCATCATTATATAGTTCCTCGAAATGTGTCTGCCAGCATTCTTCTTTGATGTTAACCGTTACTTTCTTTCTTTTACCTTTTCTCATATATCTATATAAAACTCTATTTGTTGAGCACTGAGCTAGAACGTCAACAAACGCACGTGTTTGACTCACCCGAACGTGCGCTGCGATTGGTCTACGCTAGATAACGCTAATGCCTCATTACTTAAGGAGTAATTGACGCTCAAAACCTTTACTTTGCACTCGTAATTACCGGGTTAAGTTTGTGTGCTTTTTGAGCGGTGCTTATCGGTTTTCGGGGCGTTTGTATAGTGCCTGGTGTTTATTTTCCTAAAATGGAGCAAGTTGTTCCAGAAACGTGTAATTGTAGGGGTCGCCATACTAGGTACTTTAAATGAAAAACAATTAATAGTAAAATTGCATAATTCGACGTTAGAAGAAAATCCTGAGATTTTACTGACTGACAGTGTACAATGTCTTGCTAAAACAGTGGGTGTTAGTGTTGCAACAGTAAAAAGAATTTTAACTGAGTTTCGGAATACTAAAACTTTGTCTTCTCCAAAATCTCCTGGAGTTAGAAAAAAATTTTTAGATGAAATTGATGATGCTGTTCGCTTTGCAATTCGTAAGAAGGTATGTGCTATTTTTAAACAAATTGTAATTTTTCTGTACAATATGCGAAACTTATTCCTAAACTTGCATTTCTGAGCTTGGCAAATTTCTGTGTAGGTTCACGAATGTTTTTTTCGGAACGAAATACCAACCATAAGTAAAAACCAGCTGCAGAGTTTTAAGAGGTCGACTTCGACAGGCATATTAGGGATGGTGTGCTGGTAACCAGTCCTCTACACCGCGACCAGTTTGCATACAGAGCAGGTGTATCAACAGAAACAGCACTTCACCACCTTGTTAGAAGGGCGGA
Organism: Limonius californicus; assembly: GCA_014611495.1. Taxonomy (NCBI): domain Eukaryota; kingdom Metazoa; phylum Arthropoda; class Insecta; order Coleoptera; family Elateridae; genus Limonius; species Limonius californicus. The sequence continues at coordinate 12,815 of JABXWE010004784.1, read as the reverse complement.
GAAAGCGCTGGAAACTAAAGGGATTCTTCTAGGGGCATTCTTGGACATAGAAGAAGCCTTTGACAATACATCATTCAACTCGATCTCAACAGTAATGAGAAATCTTGGTCTGGAGGAGACCTGCTGCAGGTGGATAGACTGCATGCTAAGAGGGAGAGTGGCCTACACTTCGTTGTTGGACGAGACGCTGGCGGTCCGGGTGGCAGGGGGAGTTCTCTCCCCCCTGCTATGGAACCTTGTCATGGACGGACTGCTGGTGAACCTCAGCAACGAAGGTTTTTCATCCCTTGGATATGCGGATGACTTAGTCATTTTAGTAGAAGGGAAATTCATAAATACGGTCAGGGAACGTATGTAAATGGCCCTGAACGTAGTAACCCGGTGGACAGAAAGGGAAGGCCTGAAGGTCAGTCCCCAAAAGACCACCATAGTACCCTTTACGAGAAGGAGGAATCTAGGGGGATTATGTCCCCTCCTTCTTGCCGGTCAAGCAATCAATTTAACGGGAGAGGTAAAATACTTGGGGGTAATTCTGGACTGCAAGCTTACCTGGAACCAGCACATTGAGAAAGTTATAAGGAAAGCGGAGATTACCCTTACGGTAGTCAGACGCACGTATAACAAATCGTGGGGTTTAAGACCAAGCATGGTGCACTGGCTGTACACCAGAGTGGTCAGACCTGCGATAACTTATGCAGCCTTGGTGTGGTGGCCCAAGGTTAAGCAGGAAACAGCAAAACTAAGAATAGGCAAGATTCAAAGGCTTACCTGTCTAGGAATTACGGGGGCAATGAGAATTACGCCCACCTCTGCAATGGAAACTCTCCTTGACCTCCCCCCTTCACCTCCGTTTTTCAAACGGAAATATACGCGATTCTTCAATGTGCGCGGGAAAACAAAAGAAGCGCCTACGTAGGTAGGCGTATCTACATCCTATCGGACAGCCAGGCGGCCCTAAAAGCACTTTCAAGCGCCAAGGCCTCATCCAGACTGGTCTGGGAATGCTATGAAGTACTCAACGACCTGGCAGGAAAGAACACCGTAAGGCTGCTCTGGATGCCGGGCCACTGTGGGATCGTAGGAAACGAAAAAGCAGATGAACTAGCAAGGCAGGGTTCTGCAGGGCCGTTTTAAGGGCCTGAACCTGCACTAGGAGTATCAAGATATGCAATCCGTAGCGTAATCAGCGACTGGATTTGCAACCAGCATAAAACCTACTGGCTAGCCAGACCAGGGTTAACCTATAGCAAGGCATTCATTAAAGGAGCTTGCAGACATAAAGCAATAGAACTGCTTAAGCTAAGCAGGACGCAGCTAAAAATCCTTATGGGCTTCCTAACAGGGCACATGACTGTCAAGGATCACCTGATCAGGATCAAGAAATTTGATGGTGACCCCACCAGCGGTGAGGTACCAGAAACCGCAATGCACATCCTATGCAGCTGTAATGGGCTGGCTGGAAAAAGGCAACCCATATTCGGGCAACCGTACATGGAACCGGAGGACTTTGATACGCACCCCGTGAGTGGCCTGTACGCCTTGGTACAGGGAAGTAAGATCACGGACTGGGTGTGAGAAAATACCAGGGGGTACACAATAAGCCTTATTGGCTGAAGTGTCTCCGAAACCAAGGGTAGACGGACCCAGGGAAAAAAAAAAAGAGGTCGACTTTATATGGAATATTAAAAAAATTAAATTTTAAATGTTCAACTCGCTGCCGCCGATCCATGTTAATGGATAGAGAAGATATTATCGCGTGGCGTCGAAATTATCTTAAAACTATGCGAAAATATCGGAAAGCAGGTCGAGTAATTTTTTATGCCGATGAAACTTGGGTAAATGCTGGTAAGTTTTGCTTGTTGAGTCATTAATATTAAATTTAATTAACTTTGTAAATAAAACACCTACAAATACGGTACCTATAACATTTACGTCAATATTTATAATGAAGATGTCTCCAAGTCCATAAAACACTTTTACTTTAAAAAAAAATGGTTCTTTTCAGAACTACCAATTTTTCTAAAAAAGAATTCTGACGTTAATTTAGAAACGCAAGGAATATTATGTAAATACACATCCGGTAAATCAACGCACCTGTCAAACGTTTGTTTACGTTCTAGCTGTATGCTCAACAAATAGAGTTTAGTGCTTTAGTATTATTATTCTTGCATTCTTTTTCGATTTCGTCCTTTTCCCTTTCTATCCATTGTCCTTTATTTTTTTATACAGCTTTGTTGTTTCTCTTCTGTGTTCTCCGTACGTATTTTTGTCATCTTCATTTTGTGTGTTAAGCCATTTCTTTCTCGCCTCGTTTTTTCTCTCTATTGCCCTCATACATTCTAGGTCGAACCATTGGTTGTTCTTTTGTTTCTTCCTGTATCCTATGACTTCTTCTGCTACTTTATTTATACTATCTTTGATATTTTTCCATTCTTCTTCTACTTTTGCACCTTTCCTTTCCTCTTCCTAACTTGTATTTATTTTTCGTTTCTTCTTATTCTAATTTTTCTATGTTCCATTCTCTTTTTGTTATTTTTGTTGGTTTTATCCCCTGCATATTTATCTTGCATTTAGTAATTAGCAGCATGTGGTCTGAGTCTATATTAGCACCTCTGTATGATCTCGTGATGTCTTTCCTCTTTACTAATACGTGATCTATTTGGTTGCCCATATCTGATCCTGGTATCATCCATGTAATTTTGTGAATTTTTTTGTGCATAAATCTTGTGCTTACTACGAACATGCAAAGTTATATAACTTTTCTCCGTTATTGTTTGTCTTCTCATGTATTGTGTGCACGCCAGTTACTTCTCTAGAAACGCTTAAGGGAAGACGAGTAATGAAACGCAGGGCAACTGAAGGTTGCTTTGCGTTGCATTAAAAAAAAGGGTCAACACTTTAAACCAGTCAAATGAACCTCGGAACAAGTTTTCACAATAACAAATTTTACCTTAGTTTTCTTCAAATAAGGAGTAGAGAGAGAGGGGCACAATTTGGGGTGTTCTTAGGTCCTGAAAAAGCAGACAAAAATCGCAGACACGAGGTCGTTTTGCGTTTGTTTGCAGCAGCACATCCAGAGGAACAGGAAAGAGGTTCTATATTAATCCACCAAAGGCGATCAGCAAATTCGCAATGATTTGCCTTCCAAGGGTTAAACCCAGCGTGTTTCATTAAATCCGACACTTGTCGACGGTTCTGTTCACCCCATGCCCCATGGTAATAAGAGCGATACGAGAATTCACGCGATGGACACTCATCGATACCCAAACCGCCCCTGCAGTACTTGTTGTCGGCGCTGAGGTCTTCGCAAGCAACCGGGTCGAGAGGAGATCTAAAGTCGACTGGTGAAAAAAACGAAACGCGAATATCTAGCAGCTGGAATATTTCATCATATGACGAAATATGTTGCAAGAATTCTAGAACAAAATATTCCACTTGGAACTTCCGGGCCAATTCTGCAGACAAATGATTCTAAGAACTGTTTTCGGTCAACACAGACAGACTAAACATGACAGCGTTCCCTTATGGAGTTCCGAAAAAGTGACCTCCCATAAATTAAACTTTGGAAATAATAAGATAGTAATCGACTTAACACAGCCAATTAAAATAAGACTTTAATTCATATGAAGCGGCAAAATCAAACGAACTTAACAGCATTCCATTTACTTTTAGTTGTGTTAAGTTTCCGGTGTTCAAATCTTTTAATAACCTTTATAGATCCTCTGGGAGTATTCTTATTTTGTAGGACGTTGATGACGTCATTTAATTGTATCCAGTCAAAAGCCTTTGTTAAGTCTATAAAGCAGAAATATGTCGGGGTATTGTATTCTATAGCTTTTACTCTGATCTGTCTTATGATGAACGTGGTGTCTGTTGTTGATCGATTTTTCCTGAAACCCTGTTGTTCTTCACTTATGGCTATATTGGAGTTTGTTTCATTAGCAATGATACTGGTTAAGCTTTAAGCACGTGCTTATAAGAGGGATTCCTCGATAGTTCGCGGGGTCTGTCTTGTCTCCTTTCTTGAAAAAAGGTATGCTAGTGCTTTTCCTCTATTCTTCAGGAATTTTCCCTTCTTTCAATATTTTGTTGAATAGTTTTGTGTATTCTTGAGCGATGTGTTCTCCAGTATATTTAATTTGTTCGTTGAAAATTTTGTCTTCGTGTGGAGTTTTTCTATTTTTTAGTTTCCCTATGGCATTTTTTACTTGTTCCTCAGTAAAATTCTTTGGTGTTTCTTGTATATCTTCTTCTGCTTCTTGTTGTTCTATTCTCTGTTCCCCTTGTTCAGTTCCTCCCCTGTACAGTTTGTCAAAATAGTTTACTCATGCTTCTTCTGTGATGCTTTTTAGTTGTACGCTTTCGTTTGTTGTTTTCTTTAAGCCTCTTAATACTTTCCATATTCGTTTTTGCGACCCATACATGTCGTGTTCCATCTCTGGATTAAATCTACGGCAGTATTCTTCCTTTATTTCAACGGTTGTTGATCCTGTTTTTTATTGTTAATATATTTTTCATGGTTTTCGTGTGTCTAATAATTTTTATATTTTAAGAATGCGTTCTTTTTTCGTTATTATTTTTACTTCGGTAGTACACCATGGTTTTTTGTTAGGCGAGGCATTTTCTTGTACCGTGCTTGTTCCAATAGTGATCCTTACTGGCATTGATTACCTATATTAATTTTTAATTTGTTCCATCTCTTTTCAATATCATCATTTTCCTGGATGGGGTTTTTTGTGGCGTGTTGTTTGCATCGTGCCATATATAGTGTCTTAGTGCCGTCGTTGTTTAGTGATTCAATGTTGAATTTTTCTATCAGCACATTTGATTATTTCTTAGGTACCATGATCATTTTTAACTTGCCTAAAACAAGATTGTGGTCAGTACCGATGTTAGCTGATGCGAGTGCTCTGACATCTATAATTTGGTGATGCATGAAGTTTCGGTTGGTAATGATATAATCGATTACTGATTTGTTATCTTGATAGTCGCAGAAGGTGTACTTGTGCTGCTCTTTATGTGGGAAGTATGGGCTATTTATTCGAAGTTCGCTGTGTACGCAGAACTCTATCAACATTTGTCCATTCCGATTTGTGACGTCTTCATTGTATTTTTGTTTTATTCCTTTCATTACCCACTCTGGTGTTTAAATCTCCCACTAATATGAGTTGTTGTATGTATGAAAATTGGATTTATTAAATATTTAATTGATTCAGCATAACTTGTTTAATTTCATTTTGTTTAAAATAAATTATTATTTTGGAATGTACAAAGATAAAAGTACTCCGGTACGTCCTTACGTACGTAAACACCTTGTACGCTACTTGGTACCTTCACCTTTTTTGGAAAGTCCTTTGTAAAATAAATCAGGTACAAATTTATCAACCGATCATATTTACAATTTTCTATTTGTTAATGCACTACGATTTTTGTACCTGTTGTTTTAAGCTACCTGTACCTATGTATTATTGTGAAAATGTACCTGTACCATAGCTAAGTTCTAAGAAGAACTATTTTTCTGTCCCAATTCAAATAATTCTTTCGCGGTATGCAAAAGTATCAATATTGCATTTAAAAAATGTGGTTTTTATGAATTAACTTGAAAACCTCATTTTTTTAGAAGTATCATCTTAACAAATTCTATTGTACACTAACTCTTGAATTTAATCTATTCTAGTGTCTTTCCTAATAACTTAGAAATGCTCTGGCATTTAATAGCATTCATACTATACACTTACTCGTTTGTATAGCAAGGAATACAAACTAGCTCTGCATGGAAATATAATAAGAGGAAAACTGAAAGCTACTGATAAAACAAATCCAATCTTCATCACTTCGGACATTAACGATGTTGGAAAGCTCATTAAAATATTTCCAGTAAATGTTTGGTTGCTAAATGCTATATATCCAAATATTCCAACAAAAATATAAACTGCTGTACAGATGTTAACCGCCAGTCTTATGAGACCATTCATTTTCTCCAGAGATGCATTTGGAATGGCTTGGTATATTTCGAAAATTTGCCTAAAATCATTGTTTAAATCCAACACATACACACAAAAAAGAATAACTTACGTTTGACAAAACAGAGCCATAGAAAAAATGGGCAGGCACTGCAAAAATCCGGCTGGTCTCCATAATTCTACTTTATCAAGCCAATCGCCAGAGAAGATATGTGGAATAGATTGCACCACAATCTATAAGAATTATTGCCATTACCAAATTTCAGGATTTAAATTACTTATTTACCTTCAGAACTAAACAAAAGTAAAAACCTATTGTAGCTGTACAAACACTGCTTAAACTATCAATATTTCTCAACAATCCTAAAGGTAAAACACAAAAAAGGGCCAATGCCATCAAAATACTAGTTCGTAGCGTGTCGGTAGCTCTAGTTCCAGTCATGTTAGCAACAATGGCTGGAGCTAAATCACCCATGACTACAAAAAAAGCTATGCAGGTACCAAGAAGAAATCCTATTAGTCCAACTTCTACTATGAACTTCCCTAATGGGCCAAATGCGTGGAATGCTGAAAATATTTAACAATTCAATGTACATTTGACGATCCATAATATTAATGATTACCCAAAAATTCAAATGTACGTCTTCTTGCCATGATAGCAGACTTTAACAATAAATGGCAGGACAACCTTGATATAACGCTGCTCACAATTAAAATCAACATCGATAGGACGATGCCACACTGCAACAAAAATGTTCTTGTAGTTCCTGTTTTAAACAATTTTAGGCCATGTACCTGTTTGAAACAATATGGCATTGCAATAATGCTAACTCCTATAATGCTATTTGCTATTGTCATAACATGAACAGCCTGATTATCCATTTTATTGAATTTTCTATGTAAGCAACGTTCTTTTCGCTTTATAACATTTTAAACAGGTTTAATTTAAAAAAAAATAGTGCATATTAGTAAAAAATCAATGTTAAATATCGTCTACTTCACTGTACACACTAACAACCGTACATTATAATCAGCAATATTATAATGAGAAATATAAAAGCCGTATCGGTATTTCCAGGTTTGACATTTGTGGCAATAACTGATATGTCAACAAAAAGGTGGCAAACTAAAGAATACAAATTTCCTAGAAACCGTGTCTAGCGTCCCATTAAACGGGTACCGAGCAATTTTAAAAGTTGAGAAAGGAGGCACTTCTAAGTGGGTTAAGTTCTTTCTAAAATCTTGACGTGTCTGATATGTGATAACGAATAAAGATGAAAAAATTAGAAATCCGAGATAAATTCAAATATTTCGTACACAACAAAGTATCCGTTACAGCGTGTGTTCTTTTAAATTTGACGTCAAAGTAGGCGCTGAGAAGTTCATTGTGAACATATCACAATACGTACCTAACCCTACTTTTATAAACAGATTTGTCAGGAATGCATTCAAATGCAAACATTTAAAAATAACTTTTATAAACAATAAATTTCCATCAAATGATAATAACTTAATTGTAATTAATTACAATAAACAAAAAATTATGAATTTCAACGAAGTAAAGCAGCAAACAATTAACAAAAAATTATTTATTAATTATTATTATATTTATTAACATATCCGGATGGTTATTAATTAATTTATTTTTTTTCCAATATTTTGTGCTGCAATTCATTCGGGTCATGTATTGATTACTGGAAAATGGAATTCTTTAAGTACAGTCACAGAAAAAAATCGAATGGCGTGAGGTCGCAGGATCTGGCAGGATAAGGTATTGGTGTGTTTTCACCAATAATCCGTCTGTCGAAAAATTTTCTTATCATATTTAAAGTGCGCAGATGCCCCGTCATGCTGGAAAAAACCAAATTAGTTTTCATCGTCCTGAAACTCTTCGAAAAAGAGCCGTAAAATCTTTTCTCGACACGTTTCTGCAGGCAAAGTGCCTGAAAAAATCTTAGTTGATTTTCAACAAATAAACTCTGTTGTCCTACTTTTACCAAAAAACTATGGGCCAACTATTCTACACCACGAAATTGCCGCCTACACTCCTACATTTGCAGGATGACGAGGTGTCTCTACCATAAAATTAGACTTCTCCGAACTCCATAAACGCATGTTTTGCGAATGAATGTATCAATTTAAATAACACCATACCTCGCCCGTGAAAAAAGTTTCCACCAATAAGTCGTCATTGACAGTATTCAGGAACTACTGACAATATTCGACAGGCTGAGCATAATCAGCTTCGTGTAATTGTTGTACAGACTGCAAACGGTAGGGATACAAGTGGATATCTTACTTTAATATTTTGTGGCAGGTACTAACTGACAATTGAACTTGTTCCGACAATTTTATGTTCCTGTAGCAAAACCATTTTATTTGAAGAGGTTACGTTACCAACAACATAAACTAAATAAAGCTGAAAAGTAAAAACATGCCCCTCGTGTTCAAAAGTGAGGTTACAACTTTAAGCTAGTTGCCGTACTTAGCGTTTGCGAGGGCATTCAAATTTACAGTTGAAGGAGCCTGAACATCTAATCAGATGTCGACTTTTATGAAAAGTTAGGAACCCCCTTTTATTTCATAAAACTTTTACGTGACGTCATTAAAATATAGACACTATAAAAATATTTTAACGTGGCGATATTTTTTAAAATGCATGTCACACTATAAAATTCGTTTTCATAAAAACTTATACAAATGGGTTCGGTTTAAAACTACCAAATTATTTATTTCTGATAGAATATTGTTTCTTATTTCTACATGTACCGTTGGCGAACATTGAGACACGCCCAAATTAAACATAACCTAATATTTTGGATGTATAGCTCCATTATTTCGCGGGCTTTTGCTATTGCTGCGTGAAGTGTCGTAAAATATATATATTTTTTTAATTCTTTTATAGAATTTAGGTATTTATCAGTGTTAAATAAAAATAGAGAACGGTTCAAAATGGATTTTTTGAACATAACTCCTGATTTGTGGCTGCAAAATGAAACGGAATGTCTTGAGTGGTTAACTAGTGAAATTCATTGTAATTCGGTAAGTAACCAGGGTTTTCATTGAAAACCACAATAAACTTAAATGTTATTGTATTCGAAGATACCGTTATTAAATGCTAACAACTTACAAGATTTGCACGACAAAAAGTTGGTAAAATTTCGAGGGATGATTCAAGACATGTTCAATCCTGAGTATTTTTATGAAAAATATGAAGTTGTTGATGAGACTACTATGGATAGGTCTATTAGAAATGGTAAATACACTGATATTACACGGTGTAAGGTAAGATTTAAACAGTGGTGAAGTTAAAATTAGTTGTTCGGACTAAATGTTGTAGGATACCGAAGTTTTTGATCACACAAGCATAAATAACATTACAAGTGAACGGCAGACCTTGGTAATGATTTCAATTCCAGGTTTAAATGAATGGGTTGAAAATGTATCCTTTCGAATTTAACCATAAACTTCGAATTTTGTAAATTTCAATTGTATTTCTAAGACAGATACAGTAAAAATGCCTTAATGAACACAGATAGAAAAAGAAAAATACAAAATTCAATCAAGTAGCTATGCAAAATCTCCCAATACATTAAAAAAACGTACTTTAGAATCAAATGAACACATGGAAACAGAATCATTAAATTCATCAACATCAACAAATACTGAAAGCAATAAGAAACAGTGCATTAATGAAAACAATAAGACTCCTTCAAGTAAGGTTGTTTCACAAGAACACATGTTAAATTTTCCTTTTCCGGAACGTACAGGAAAAGCCTGCCATGTCAAAGTGTACAAAGATGCTGACAAACTTAAATTGAATGATATGGTCGAAGTCATAGGATTTTTATCAGTTGATCCAGTTCTTACGGATGTTGATCATAATGATTGCGACAGCGTAATGGAAATTCAGACCCATAATCCGCCACCATCACTTATACCAAGAGTTCATTGTGTTATGTGGAAGAAAATGGAACATAACAATCCGTTGGTTGAGAAGGATTTAGAAGTGGAAAAGATACAGAATTTAAAAAAAGAATTGCATTTAGTATTGACTCAGTTGTTTATGGGGGATTCACTTGCTGCAGAATATTTCATTTATCACCTGATTTCTAGAATGTAAGTATTGGATAATTTAGACACCTCTCCTGCAGAATATTTGACCAAATTGAGAGTATTTTCGATTGCTCCTTTTTCTTGGGGTTAACTCTGAAAATATATTTAGAGTTTACAAAAAACTATTTTTCCACACACACATTATTAAACTTATAGGTTGTTCAACCCAGATTGACTTACTATCTTTTCTTTGGCCTTCTGGACCTACTCTTCTTATCTCTTGCCGTCTTGACTTGTCGACACATTACAGATATTTTGTTTAATTAATAAAATAAAACATGCTTTAATTTTATTTTTTTATTGTCCTCGCAAACAAAATACATTAATATTAAATTCTTGCCCGCCCCAAGGTTTAAATTATCTAAGCACACGGCCCTGTTTAGGCAGGCAGGGCCTACGAACAAATATTGCTCAAACTTCTAGAGCAAATGCTTGTAAAGGTGGACAAGCTACAGATCGGTCCATACCGGATAATGCTGGGTGTAGTTCCCAAATGATGACGTGGACTAAGCCGAAAGTAAATCGTAATATTGACAGCTCAAGAAACCGCGAAAGCCTCAAAGAATATAAAAATACTTAGTTATAGGCACCTATATAAAAACTACGTAGTTACAGGCAGAGGTACATTTCTCAAACAAATACCACTTTATAGGTATACGTACATTTCTAAAAAAATTCTAATTACAGGCAAAATAGTACATTTCTAAAAGGTACAAGTACAAAAATAGATTGACTTTTATGTGTAACATTTTCATTACACAAACTAAACAAATTTGGTATATTTTTTGACACAAAATAAATACAATTCTGTTATTTCAACACTATTTTTTTCGTTTAGGAAATATACCCATTAAATACCAATAGCTATAAGGTTCATTTATACATACAATACCAGAACCTCGGTATTTATTTTGGACATATACCGGTACCTTTAATTAGGTATTTTTCATCTGTATCTGTACTGTACTTCCACTATACCTAGGTTTAAGAAAATAAGTACCTAACGCAACACTGTTCAATTCCAGTCTATTTGTATTAATATGTTTTTGATTTCTTTTTTTCTTTCTTTCTTCGGATGTCCTTGTGCCATTACGGCGTCAGACTTGTGGCCTCAATCCAATTCTTCCATCGTCTTCTGTCACCGGCCATGTTCTTCATCTCCCCTATCGTTTTCCCTTTTTCTGTCCAATTTCTTTTATTCTATCTTCCCACTTCTTTCTAGGTTTACCCACTTTTCTTTTATCGACTCTTCTTGCTTCTATTACCCGTTTTGTCATCCTCCCGTGGTCCATTCTAGTAATATGCCCATACCAGTGTAATTGTCTTATTTCTGTTTTGTTTATTACACTGGTCTGCAAATAAAATTTTTTTTTCGAGCTCCTACACCATTCCTGCTGATTCTTATGCTAAATGACCTCCTGAATCCGAATATCACCCCCGTTTTCCCCCATCACCCACCGTTTTCGGGGGAGGCCCCCCTCCACCTATTTGATCACTTTTCAATCATTTGGAGGGATCAAACGCATTATTTTAGCCTTTACATTTCTTCTGAGGGGCTAGAGAGGTGAAAAGTTCTAAAACATGAACATTTCTAGCAAGGAGGTAGATTTGGGGGGGGATTTGCCCCCTTAAATTGTAAAAAAATCATTAAAATGATCAATTTTTTCGGTTTTTTTCACTTATTTTCTACATATTCCAACTTCCAGACCCCTCATCCGCCCCCAAACACCTCCATATCCACAGAGTATGCAACCGGGACTGATGGTAACATATTTCCATTGGCCAACAGGACAACTTTCAAGCTTGTCTGATGAGTCTATAAACAGTCTCCATTCGTCTGGGTCACATGGCATCTTCAGTTCTAACATCAATGCATTTGAATTAGGGCAGAACACTAAGCTTTCATCTTCCGAAAAAAGTAATTTCAGGGTTGACTGCCTGGTGCTGTAAGAAGAGATTTTTACGCCCTTTTCTGAGAGATTCCACTGCTGAAGTCAAGATCCAAGAAGTTGAGATTTACTCTTAGGTAACTCCAAATCCCTGATGAGATCGTTCAATTCCGACTGAGTATCGAGGTGAGGTTGTCGATGAAATGAATCAGCTATACATTCTTCATCATCGGTGGACATAACATTTGATGGTCCAGGCTGTGGCTCAAAGTCTTTCAAATCGGTTTCTGGCTCTAGGGTATAGGTTTTTGGGGGCACTGGGATTGGCAAAGATTCGTTGTGAGGAACTGGTCTTAGAGCTGAATATGGATATTTGGATACTGAATTGTATGCTTACTTTTGCTAGAGAACCCAACGATGGAAGTCATACAAAAGTAACAATCTGTGAGATTACAGCGAGGTTCGCGCCAAACCATGGGCACAGCAAAGGGCATTGATTTACAGGTACCTTTGAGTTATTTGGTCAGGCTACTGTGACAAGTAGTGCAGCAAACTGTTGAAGCCCAATCCTTGTCCTGATCGCCGACTGTAGTGACAAGAGCAATGCACGTTTAAACTTGTCAAAGCATGAAAATTCCTGTGTAAACCTGTGCACGCGAGGTATTGAGAGCGCCAGCGGGGTACAGTGAATCTTCCGAACTTTTGCTATATATTTTTATTATTTGGAGGTATTTGGGCGTGGATGACGGGGGCAGGAAGCTGAAATATGTAGAAAATAAGTGAAAAAATCGCGAAAAAAACCGGAAAAATCGATCATTTTTAATGATTTTTTTACAATTTAAGAGGG
>JABXWE010004783.1:0-38176 GCA_014611495.1 Limonius californicus | reverse complement strand
CACGCTTGATCGCTTCACTAATCATGTCTTTAGTATATAAGCTCTAGTAGTCTCTAAGTTTGTTAGTATTCACCTGATGACGACTGTAGATACCTAACAGTCGAAACGTTTCGTAATTACTGTGTTTTTAAAATAAAGACAATGGAAGTCCAAACTACTGATTTTATTTCACCCTATCTATTCTTTATTTTTGGATTCTAGATAAAATTGTACGTCCACTGATGTACTTCATTTGTGATTTATAGGCAATTTAAATACTTTTGGTAAAAAATTTGTTTTTCTTAAAAGGCTCGCCAGTACCGAAATGGCCGTCTCTACAGATACAATATTATGGGAAATTAAAACACTCTCAATACCTCTCAAACGCCGTATTACAAGGCTTCAAACTTAGAAAAAAAAGTTTGAGGGTGAATTTCATGACTATTAAATGGAACCATATTAATGTCCCACATACCCATCAGCCTCCTAATTCATAGACGTGTCTTAATTGAGTTTATCTGTTAGATAACAAACAACAATATTATTTGAAACTTCGTTAGGTTTAACATAGGATAAAAACAATTGCATCATAATATTCGATAAAAAGACGATGATTAATATAGGAATATAAACAATTTCATATGTAAATGCCTAATTTCAATAAATAATTATGCAGTTTTATCTTTTTTGTTGAATAATGCATGCATGCGTTTGTTGTTTTTAAGAACTCCTTTGATTTTACAGTTTATACAATATTTCTGATATACCACCAACATGAAATGTGAGCTTATTTAATAGTGTCAGGCTGACATTTTTTGAATGACCAATTTATAAATTTGTACACCTTGATTGAAATTCGAGGTCCAACATGGCGATCTCGCTTATTATAAAAAATAGAAAGTCGGTTAAATGGAGGCAAAGTTTCTAAATTTAGTGCTGATCAATAATCTGCCCCAACATTCGAATTATCTTAATGATTCGTTTGCAGTTTGAAAAAAAAAACTAAAAATCGCGATTTTATGAAAATCGGCCATATATTCTTTATTTATGATTTTTTATGAATTTTGTAAAAACATTTCTTAAGCAACGATTTACTCTTTATAGTAGCTAACGACTGGCTGTACTGTAAACGTCTTTTATTTCTAGGATGATTCGTTTTTGTTTTATTACGCCCAACTTTAGTTGTTGGCTCGTTTTTTCCTGAATTCATCAATGTGCCGCATTAGTATATTATACCCATTACTACATACACAGTTTGTTTAAAAATCTCTTCATTACAAATCAATCTATCTAAAGGAACTGTTATTATACAGGGTGAATAATGTGCAAGATAAACAAAAGACAATAGCAGGTCCACAAATGAGTAAAATAGTTTCAAATTATATTTAACATCAATTTAAAAAAGCAAATGTTCAAACTGTTCGCGATTCACTGTCTGACAGTGGGCAATACGATCAGAAAATCCTCGAACTGCATTTTGAACTGTAGCGAGTGATATTGCTCGTATATGCTCGCGGATACGATTTTCCAAATTGTCTGGTCTGTTTGTATACACTATACTTTTAAGATGGCCCCATAAAATTAAGTCAAGCGGGTTTAGATCCGGAGATCGCGCTGGTCACTCAATATGTCCTCTTCTTCCTATCCACCTATTTGTAAAAATTCCATTTAAATATTGACGAACATGAATGCCATAATGAGGTGGAGCACCATCTTATTGCAACCAAATTCTGTCATTCGGCGTGTCCGGATTTTCTGCATTTGGAAATAAAACAGCTAACGCGGAAACAAGTTCAAACCTCAAAAAATCCAAATACCAATCAGCATTTAATGTGCCATTAAAGAAAAAAGGATCAAGAATTCTGTCTCCTATAATTCCAGCCCACACGTTTACTTTTTGTGGATACTGTGTGTAATTCTTCCATCCAATGTGAGTTATGTCGCGACCAATAACGGGAATTGTGCCGATTTACAGCTCCATTTAAAGAAAATGTGGCTTCGTCAGAGAAGATAATAGAATTCACAAACTGTGGGTCGTTACGACACCTGTCCATCATTGCTTCACAAAAGTGAATTCTCCTATCAAAATCGTCTTCTGATATTTCTTGAACAAGTTTAACCTTATAATGATGAAATTTTTCTGTATGTAAAATATTCAGTACAGTTCCTTGACTAACATTATTATCCAGAGCTAATTGTCGAGTTGGAGTATGATTTTAGGAAACTGTAAGCACAGTGTCCAACATTTTATTGCCTGTTGCTATTTTTGGATGGCCAATTTTATCCAAATCTTTGACGTGGCCCTTTTCTCTAAATTTTCTATTATTTTTGGTTACAGTGGACCTCGTAACAGGTTCACGATTTGGATGTACAGTATTAAATAAAACGCACATATCGTCGTGAGTTCTCTTTTTATCACCGTATTCGATCATCATAAAAATTTCGATACGTTCAGTTTCTGTTAAACGTACCATAATTAAAAATTCGTATTTAACACAAGACACAGACTAAATTTTAATCACTTATTAATGCTAACTGTCACCGAAACGACATTACAGGTTTGCATTTGTTCAATTTTAAACATTTTCCAACAATTGCCTACTATTGTCTTTTGTTTATCTTGCAATAAGTGTTTTTTTTTATTAGCCCGCAACATCCCATTGTTGGGCAAGGGCCTTCCCCATAAGGGGGGTTGTTGATCTACTCTCCCATTATAATCAATCCTCGTGGAAGAGAGGCGCCGCTTTAACGCAGCCTTCGGGTCATCCATCCAAGTACTGACAATAAGTGTACCTGATGAAAAATGTTGCCAGTGACAAAAATAAATGTTTATCGTGATTGTTCTTGAAATTTTTATTATGTAAATGTATGATATTTTTATATGGCTATAAAGAATAAAAATCATTGAGCAGTCGTTAATACATTTGGACAGCCTTAAAGAAGCAGGGGGTTACCAGAGACACTAATACGACACATAAAATAGGTTATACTGGTTATAGGTGCCGGTCTTGCATAAAGTGATATTAACAGAACCTTTCCCTGCAGAAACAGGAATAAGGCAAGGTGCATCCTATCGCTATTACTGTTCCTTATTATAATGGATGAGGTTATGAGAAATGCAGTTAATAGGAAAAGAAGAGAAATTACTTGGAATTTAACAAAAACTTTAGAAGATTTAGAATATGATGATGCTACATGCATGATTTCACAAAATTTTCAGCAAATGAGGGACAAAATGGAGGCACTACAAATAGAATCAAGTAAGATGGGCCTGAAAATAAATAAACAAAAGACAAAGTTAATGAGAATAAATGTGCAAAATACAAATTCTGGGTGTCATAATAACTAGTGATGGTGGGTCCCTGAAAGACGTTGAACAAAAAATAAATAAAGCTAGGGGTGCGTTCTGTAAAATGAACAAAATCTGGAGAGCGAAAGACAAATATAAACGCTAAGCTAAATTTTTATAAAAACTGTGAAACGAGTGTTAATGTACTGTTGCGAATCCTGATGCGTCACAAACGAGTTTAGAAAAAAACTACAGGCCTCTGTAAACAGATGCCTAAGATATATATTAAGAATCTGGTGGCCTGAAATGATAACAAATGAAGAATTAAAGATTAAAACGAGACAACAAGACAAACATACACATAAAGAGAAGTAAATATGGTTGGATAGACCATACCTTAAGGAAAGATATTAGCGAACCCAAGGGAGCAGTGTTGAACTGGAATCAACAGGGGAAAAGAAAACAAGGGCGACCGGGAAAAACATGGCGCAGAATAGTGGAAGAAGAAACACAATTACAGAGCTGAAGAGGATAGCAGAAAATAGAGAACAGTGGAAATACTTTGTAGACACCCTATGTCCCCTTAGGGAATAATAGGAAATAATAATAATAATAATAAAAGGAACTGTTATGGCTTTATGTATCAAAGATCTGTAGGTTGCTATGTGCATTATGGAACAGGTATCTTGTAGTATTGTAATATCTGTTTGTTTAGAGCAGTTGGTCGTAACCAGTATTCCTCGGAACCCTAGTGTTCCATGAACTTGTAACCAGTGTTTCACGAAACACCGCTTACAACTAGACAAGATTTGATTATGCCATCTTTCTGTAATCAACAGATTGCAACCGAGAATTCAAACATTTTGCATATGTTAGTCGGACTCCAAAAAAAAATCTTAACAAACTGAAAGGCAATAAGAAATGCACAAAGTCATTGCATTCTGTACGTGTTCATACAATATTATTGACATCCCATAAAATTATCCATTACATTATTAGCCTTGTAAACAGATCTTTTTAGGAATCCCTTGCTGATAGTGGGAAGACTTAATATTGTCAATTTTTGTCAATACAACTTGCATTTTCATTCGAACAATCTGAGTAAGCGAGTTAATACAATAGTTGTAACTAAATCGAAAAATGGGATTTTATTAAGATGATTACAACAATATAATTAAATTACAAACGAAATGTGATTTACAATCAGACTGGGAATTCATTTTTATGGTAAATTACAATAATTCGAGACTTTTAAAAACACGCCTTTTAAAAAACGATGTATGTCTATGGAAGCTCAGTACGAATCTTTGGTTTTGTACACTGAAATAAGGTGGTTATCCAAGGCATAGGCAAATATACAGTGTTTATTTGCCTATGTCCAAGGGTAAAGTGCTGTACCGAATTTCAGAACTTAGGAATGAATTGTTGGCCTTTTTCCAAAATTAAGGTACAGATATGCTTTTTAAAATGTCTTTAAAATGATATTTGGTGTCCTAAATTGATACATTTAACCTATATTATTAATTATTTAAATAGCTTTAATACAAGTATCCAAGGAAAAAAATATTTTCACATCTACTGACAAATTGTAAGCATTTCACGAAAAAGTATCTCTTTGGAAAAATCGCATATCAAAAAAAATGTTTTCTTTGCTTCATTACAAAAAAGTCACCAAAATTACTTGCGTTATAACAGAACATTTAAAATTATTGATATCATTCCCTTCCTTAAATATAGAAAATTATGAATATATCGGAAATCCATTTAACTCAATTAATACATCTAGTTACTTCTTCAAGTCAAAAGAAGAACTGGTTGCCATGTCATATTCTCAAACAGTAATTCTCTGAAATAACTCTTGAGGAATTTTGGATTTGTGTCTAAGCCAAATACTCAGCTATCTCCATAAGGGCACTGAAAATTTCCTACAGTTTTTCTACATAATATTTGTGTGAGCTCAAATACTTAACATTTACCAATATAAAAACAAAAAAAAAAAACGAAAAATTAGAAATATAGATGAAGAAATGCAGCTAGCTATATTACATATTGGACCTGATATTGCTGTAATCTGTAAAAACCGACAAGCTCAGCTATCGCATTGAAATTGATTTAAGGAAGTTCCATTCTTTAAGGGTTATTTTAGTTATAGTTTTTACAAATACATAATTTTTATAATTTTTTCTTTTACTACTTTTATGTAATCTGTAACCTATAATTTTTAATAAAAAGTATAATCATTTATATTTTTTTGTTACTTTTATGATATTTGAGATTTTGGTGTTCCACAAATTTTTAATTTGATCAAAAGTGCTCCGTGACCTCGAAAATTATTAAAAACTACTGGTTTAGACTAATATAGTTCTTTCGATTTAATTTTTCGTCTAAGCAATAAGTTAATATCTGTTTTGTTCTGTTGCTAATGTAAATTTTATGTTTGGCTGTAAATTATTAGTAAAGGTTAAAAAATCGTCAATATACTCAAAAAATATAACAACATGCTAAAATATTATCAATACAAGTATCCAAAAGGTAACTTTCAGATTGATTTTAAAATTGTGATCTCCCAAGTGTCCCATAAATATATTAATCAAAACTTGGACTTCTCATTTATTAATTGTTAAACATTTTTTTTATAAAAATATTCAACAAAGGAGCACACTCTTGGGGGGTATTTATGGAATCATATTGGTAATATCGAACAAACTAAGTTGCATTGTGATAGTAAATGTAAATTGGATAATTTACTGATTAATTAAGAAGAATTTTTAACAGTATATGTTGGTGTGTATTTTAAAGGAATAAATATGTAATTGAATGTTTTTGTTAACACGAGGTAGGGTGCATTTATATATGACACTACTGATCTAATACGCATTTAAGGTTTATGTATTTTCATTAAAATATAATTTTAGTGGTTGTGCATGTATAGTAAAACCACTTTGAGTCGAACTAGTAGAGGACTAAAAAAATATGCGACTTGATGAATTTTTCAAGAAAAGGGAAAACATCAATCAGTATTACACAAAATACTTACATATTATATTAATTTACATTTTATTAAGCTTTCCAAAATATGTAGGTGTATATTTTTTGATGTTTAGCTTTTGTTTACTATTTTCAAGATATTTCACTATTGATCACAAAGACTAAAAGTTTTTGAAACAATTAAAAAAACAAGTTATAGAGCAAAAATTATGCTAAGAGGAATGAAAAAACACGTTTACTTATCAATAACTTTGATTACTGCAACTTCGGCTTATCAAGATATTTGCAACCATAAAACTTTTTTTTTTTTCACACACATTCATACTACCGTTCCCCCCCCGGAACCGCTTTCGCATTACTTCAGGGGGGTGCGGGCGTCCCTTACATACTAAACATTCATGCAACATGCACCCTAAACTTAACTAACCAAATGCGGTTGCCGCAGTCGGGATTCGATCGCCCCAAAGGAGCAACTGCATTTCGTGTGACCTCGAGTGGCCAATGCGTTCTCGCACTCGACCACCGCGGTCCCTTGCAACCATAAAACTATAGGGAACTCTATTGTATTCCTAGTTTTAATTTCTAATCATTTGAAGATACTTTATTTAAGATTTCTGAAACTGATCCGTAACCCTTTGTGACCTAACATTTTATGTAAAACAACTAAACTTTACCTGCTTTAAATGAAACTAATTTTTTTATTTTACTTAAATTGACGTAAGTAATAAATTTTTGTGTATTTTCTAAATAATTTGAATTATTGTTTATCAATGCTGTTTTACTAAATTATTAACTGTTTTTGCATGAATTATGCCTCTTAAGGAATATTATTCACAAAAGATGTAGAACGACAAATCTTGAATTCTATTTTAAGAAAATTTGCCTCCTTGTCACCAATTCTACCTTTGACCAATTTGGGAAAGGATGAAAATTTATTTGAATGCTTGGTTTAACATAATTTTTTAGTTCACCAGTTGTTCTAATCTTAAAAGGATTGTTTTTCTGCATTGCATATTTTATAAATGTTTTAATACTAACAATTTCTCCAATGTCATTGTCAAAAATTTCAAACTTTACTATTTGTAACAGCATAAAGAAATAATTAGTACCTTTTCTCTTATTTAAAAATAAACTTTGAATAATAAATGTACAGCATTTAGCATACTCAGATCCATGCATAAATATCCGAAGCCATAGCCTTACAAAAGTGGTAAATATTTAAAAAATATTTGATGCTGATAATTTAGTATTACATTTAAAAAAATCGGGCTCAAACCTCAATAGGAGTTCTGGCAATATCGGAACTTGGCGAACGAGGGTCCCAATCCAGTTTTCTTATTTGTGGAGTTAAAATAGGAGCAGATGGCACATTGTTCTCTGAAGAATCATCTTTAACATCATCTGTGGATTTACTTACAGCAGCGCCCATTATTCTTGCTGCAAAGTGTAATATAGAATAATATTTTCAAAACTGAGGAAAATATAAGCAATCATTAACTAACACAAATTTCTAGTAATTATTAGCCACCGACTCAAACTGTTGACAATCTTTCAAATCAAACAACTGCCAGAACAAAATAAAATCGACCGTTTTTAGTACTAAACATTGCTACCAATAGCACAATATGAAAACTAGTAAAGTATGTTTCAAATTCATTGTACGTACAGGCTATTTCTGTTTTTGCATAAATTAATTTTCAGCCTACCACAAATGCAGCGTTGTCAATTATCGGATAATTTTCATATTCATAACTATTATATATTGATGTGTACGACGTGTTCTACTAAATCCTAGTTTCCTAATCCTAATTTTTTAGATAGGTATATATATTTATGTGAATTTATATATTTACAATCTGCTCTGCTGAGCAATAGAACTGATTTTAAATATAAAGTTTGCAACATATCTTTTAGATATATTACAGATTTTCTGGTTATATATAGTTTATTCTACAAAAATTCCTATATTATTTTGAGTTAGGCTTTGCAGATCCTATATATTATTAAACGGCAGAAGCTTTTTTACAATAATAAATAATATCAAATTAAATAAGTAAGTACGGCTTTGTTTAAATAGGGAAACCTCCATTACACTGTAAAATAATAAAAAAATGCAAAGTATGATTCACAATCAAAGAATTACTAAAATTACAAAATTGAGGAAATCGCCGGAAACGGAAATAGAGTTATTGAATTATATTATTTGACATAATAAAGTTTACATTTTGCCAAAACTATCGTATAGACACATATAACGCCGAATTTGATTAATCAACTGCAGAATTGTTGTATTGTCATTAAACAGTGGTTAAAATTATAACAGATATCTGAAATATGCAAAACATACATGGAAATAGCGCAGCTCGAAGCAACCACAAAAATAACGAAATCTTTAAGCTTGAAGAAATCAAGCAAATGCTTGAAGAAGCAGGAATACAAAATTATGATCCTCAAGTTGCCACACATTTGTCTGATTACATAAGCTGTATGTAATAATAATAGTCTTGTTCTATCTCTGTTAGCCCGTAACATCTCACTGTTGGGCAAGGGCCTCCCCCAATTAAGGGGGGTTGTTGATCTACTCTCCCAAAGTGATCAATCCTCGTGGGAAAGAATAATAGTCTTAAATATATATAAATCCAAATTATTTATTCTATTATTCAAATTTCAGCAACCCCCGATATAGACTAACGTGATTTTACAGATGTGTCAAACATGGTTTATTCAGTTTCAAAACGGCTACATTTATATATGTAGAACTTTAAAGTTTTAATTATAGAATATAGCATTAAATTAATTTGCATTTATTTAGTGGGTTTAGTTGCTAAATTCATATGCATTACTTCGATCTACAACGCTTTAGTAACTAAACAATATTTAGCAAACAATCTTGTTTAAAATGTTTCCAAATTTTGTAGGCTATGCAATAGATATCCTCGATCAGGCTTCGACGTTCATGAGACATGCTGGAAGGCAGACTATGAATTTAGCAGACGTAAAACTTGCTCTCAATGTAATTGGCAAAAAATCTTCTAAAAGACTTTCGCAAAAGGTAAAACTTATATTTATAACAATTTAAAACTGAATCTTTCTATAAATATACATATTTTAGGAACTTTTAAAATTGGCCCAAGAACATAATAAAAGCCAACTGCCCGAAAGCAATGCAGCCGGCTATTTATCTTTACCGACAGATGGTTGTATTCTGACAAAATGCAATTATAAACTAAGATCTGCAAGCAATACTCAGGTAATGTTTTTTGCTTTAAAGTTTTTAATAAATTAATAGTTATTTACTACAGTTTCCGTAATCTAAAAATAGTTGTATTTCTCCAATAGTTTATTTAACTAAATTAAAAATTATATACATGTCATTCTAACATATACTATTTTTCTTAGTTTCCCATGAACTTGCCACTAATGGACATGACAAACAAGCAAAATTCTGTTCTTACTCTTAATACAATTAAAAATCATTCTGGAGGAATACCCACAGTGATGCGCACTTCATCAGGTACCATGTCTCTTAATGTCCCGTTAAACTTAAATCCTCAGAGAATTATTCTAAAACCTCAAACATCAGTCTTGAATAATACAATGTTTACAAGTCAACATAAAATAGAAGAGAACAACATGAGGAAGAGGATGAAATTTGAAGAAATAAAAAGTAACTTTTAAAACATTCATTTTTGTTAAAAGCTACCGTTTGTTGTAATATGCTATTTGCATGATATTCTAATGAATTAAATATTATTTCCCCTAAACAGTTACGGAATACGAACAATTCCTTTTTTTTTTAGTTAATGGTAACAAAAATTTTTTGTTTTTGTATTATTTTTAATAATTTTTTTATAAAATATGAAAGGAATTAGAATACTTAATTACAATAATTTAAAAAATGGGTTGTTTATCCTACATCGTAGAAAATAAAAAGTTTTTCATTGGTTGAAAAGCGTTTGTTAGGATAAAATTTTTGAAATCTCTTAATAGTTTGTAAGCTGTCTAAATTAAAAATCAAAATAAATATCTTATAACATAATAACTATAATTCACAAATTAATACAAGAATTCTATTTAGTGGGGGATCCTTTATCTTCTTCATTATTCAACATATGGAAAAATCCTATTAAGAAACATTTAGATAAAATACAAATATAATACACAATATAAGATTCACAACTGAAACCAATTTGTTTGTAGAACAGAGAGTATTACAGAAAATTTAGAAAAATGTATAATTTACTTCTTATATCGTATTAACTATGAACTTTAGATATATAATACCTTATATTAAACGAAAAATATTGTAATAAAATGTCAATGAAGAATTAATATACGGTGTACTCCATTTAAATTGACCAAATTCTTTTAAAAGCCAATAAAATTAGTAAATTTTTTCGCTAAATTAGCTTTAAGAATTATACAGGGCATAGTAACAAATTTAGTGAAAATTTTATATACACAACTGAATAACTTACTAATAATAGGGTTTCAACTCCTATTAGATGTTAGGAAGAATTAAAAAAAATAATAAAAATATTTTCAGTTTACAAGTTTCCCATTTGATACTTTGAATATCAACAGCACTACTTAAGAATCTCTCTCTAAACATCCACAGGATCAGCCATCTTAAGCAACACACAAAGCATGGTTCTTAGCATCATTAATATTTGTTAAACAACTTACAACATCGGTGAAGGTCACAAGCTACCATTATTTAAAAATATCAACATTTAATTTTATTCCTCAATAAATATTTACAATTGTAAAACATTAGTGTTTACTTGCAAGAACTTGATAAAAACAAAATTAAATTAACAATCATGTAAATGTCCCTTATAATGAAAAGATATTATATATAAATTGATTTAAAATAAATTAATCAGCATCTGAATCATCCTTCTTTGCTTCAGCTTGCTGTTCTTTGTAATGTCGATACTCAGGTTTGAGTTCCCACATGTTCTTATGTGGATTCTTCAAGTTATAATTACACACTTCATGCAAAATTTCTTTCAGATAAGTTATGGGTTGCTTAGTAATCTTGACAAGATCTTTTATATTGTAATACTGATGCTTCTCAAATGCTGCAAAGAGCATGTCCAGAACAGCTTCCTTATCATCTCTTGCTTTCTTGCCCTCAGCTTTCTTGCGTTCTGTATATTCAATCTGAAAATTGGAGAGTGTAAAAATGAGCAATCTATAAAATACAACATAATTACGTTATTTTTGTGATCAGATACAGGCTTGAAGTTTTGAACAATTCTGTCAAGATGCTTGACTTGCCGCACAGGTACAGACGCCTTCCTGATAGATTCCAATTTCAATTTCATATAGCAATTGTCAGCATATGGCCTGCATTCCAGTTTTTGTACTATTCGTCCTTCCATAAACAACTTCTCACTTTCAGGTACAACAGAATCGGTATTGGCAGCTAAAATATAATAGGTTGTTGGCCATCAGCAATAATCACAATATTTCAAATTAAAAGGAATACATTTTCTTTAAATACCCAACAATATTCAATACGAGATTGTCTTAAAATTATTACATTTTTATACTCGAACCATGAAACTGTAGATATTTGCTACCACCAAAAATTTTTGTAAGAAGAAATATTTTACTTTATACCTGACAGATTGCTTTTCAACAATAATGATAACCATTTTGTCTTGCTACATTCAAAGGATATAAACTAATTATGAAGGGTATAGACTTACAACCTCAGATCATGTTCAACAGTCCAAGCAATTTATTTTCTCGTGTACAATACGTAAATGAGAGTCTTCAAAAAAAAAAACCGATTATTAGCACAAACGATCCAGAACCTACAATATTTTAATCTTGCCGTTGTTCCTTTTTCTTAAAACAATTAGCAAAATATGAATACTTACGAGTCATATGTGAAAATACTCCCAACGTTTGCTGCGTAACAGTGGAAACATCCAATCTGTGATCCTTGGGAATGTTTTCCTCGCCTGCATCGCTTAAATTTAAAACAGCGGGGGATAAAGTCAGCGATACCTGTGCTTTCTGTCCGGGAGTCCTACGTAAGAAATATTGGAAATATTATACTATATGTGTACTGCATACCGAAACATTCTATGTATAAGGTTCTTTGAGCATTACATACCGGGAAATTTTAAGTTTTCCGCATTCAATGTCTCCAGTTGCTTTCTCCCATCTGTTGGCGATGTATTTCGGTACTTTTACCAACCAAACTCCTCGATTTGCATTGGACAAATCAAGATCTCTGTCTATGTGAGCATTACCCGTCGACATACTTACTATTTGATCTATGAGTACAGTATTTTTTAATGATTATAAGATTATAAAGTAATATACAGGGTAAGCTGTCAAACAATAAATAAAATGTCAGCAGAATTATCTGTGAAGGATCTAGTTGTCAGAAAACATTTGAGTAGTACACATGCGTAGTGTGGATTTATGTCAGCGGCAAGGCGCCAGCGACTAACCTGTGTCGTCACACATTTATCAACATGTATAAAATTCTAGAGCAATAAATAACTGCAGCTACTATTCAGTACTTTTTTAAAAGTAAAAATTAATTACTAACTGTAGTAAATTATACAATGCGGTCGTAAAATGTCCTCCCCCCCCTACTAACTTCTGAACGACTTGATATTTCTTCACAAAATTTTGTGTGCGTTAATGGGAGGCTAAATACTACTTTTCAGCCCATATTTAAATTTTAAAACTTTTACACATAATATTTATTTAAATGGCAATGGGGTCGCGTGACACTGCATTCGAAAGGTCTCTGAGTAGAGTAGGTATAATTCTATATTTTGGGAAAATTTTATAGATTAAAAAAAAATGACATACTTCCAAATTATCTGTTCGTGATATTAAGCAAAACGCTAAAAAAATGTAGAAGGCGAAACAACAGAAGTAAAACAATTGAAATAATTAGTCTTTCTGTCTGTCACTTTAATTCAGTTATTGTGTTTGCTCACGTTTGAATATTGAGTGTTAAAACCGGTAATACTAACAATAATTATGGCGAATGTGCGAACTTTGCAGGAAAAAACTGAAGCAGTTTTTATTTTTGCTGAAACCAATCAAAACTTTCACGAGGCCGAGAGAACATTCAATGAACGTTTTCCCGACCGTTCTATTTCGAGGACGTATTTAAGAGAACTTGTGCAAAAATTTATTAACACTGGAAGTGTGCAAAACGAGAAAAACCCTGGACAACCCGCAATTTCAGAAGACAACCAAATTCAGATAGTCGGTGAAATGGTAGTACATTCCCAGCAATCAACTTCACATGTAGCTGCGATATGTGATGCATCGGCGACTGCTGTCAAACAGTTTTTACAACGGCATAAGTTCCATCCATACAAAATGAAGATTTTACACCAGTTGATTGAAAATGATCCGGATAGACGCACTGAATTTTGTGAGGTCATGACCCAAACCATTGCAAGAAACCCATCCTATCTTCGCAATATCTGTTTTAGTGACGAATGCACATTTTTTTAAATGGGTTGGTTAACAGACAAAATGTAAGATATTGATGCGATGAAAATCCCCATGTTTTCCGGGAAGATTACACCCAATTTCAGCAAAATTTGAATGTGTGGATAGGAATACCTGGCGACCATATCGTAGGTCCCTTATTTATCGACGGAAACCTTACTGGGGAATTGTACTTGAACATGTGGGAAAACCTCATCCATCCGTTAATAGGAGATTGCTGAAAATATCCCACATTAATTTGGCATGGATATCATATTCCAACAAGATGGCGCTCCTCCGCATTTTAGCAGACAAGTTCGTAATTATGTTGATGCAACGTATCCTCGACGATGGATTGGTCGTCGTGGTCCAACAGAATGGCCTCCTCGATCCCCTGACCTGACTCCGTTGGACTTTTTTTGTGGGGGTATCTTAAAGCGAAAGTTTTTCAAACAGAACCCGATTGCTTTTTGGATTTACGACGTAAAATAACAGAGGCTTGTGCAAATATCAGAGTTGAAACTTTCCAGAAAGTACGGGAAGAGATATTAAATAGGTTTTTCTGTTGCCAAGAAGTTCAAGGAGCACACTTTGAACATTTATTAAAATAGTATTACTATTCAGTTTCTGTTGTTTTAAAATCTTCTTCTTTATTCTTCAATGGTGAACATTTCGAAAGCATATTTTTTTTGCTTTAATTCTTAGTTTTTTCCATAAACTTGTTATTTTCAATCATCTGTAATTTTTTTCTGGATGAATATTTTTTCATGAAACTCAGGGATCAGACGCAGAATTAAAATACCTCTCAAATGAGGTGTCACTCGACCCGCATTGCCATTAAAAAAAATAGTATAAGATGGCGCCTAGCCGCCATTTTGAAAGTTATAAAATTTAAATATGAGCTAAAAAGCAATATTTAGCCTCCCATTAAAGCATGCAAAATTTTGTGAAGAAATATCAAGTCGTTCAAAAGTTAGTACTGCGTGAAGACATTTTACGACCGCACTGTATAAACTGTATTGCTTAAGTCAATATACAGCTTTCCGGATTTAACCTTGCTTGTCGGAGTTGCGCGACGCAAAAAAGAGTGGGCACTAGGTGGAACAGAGACGAATAATAATAGTGAACCCGTTAACATAGGCCATAGGGTGTTAGCGTAGTCCGTCCAGACTTCCTTTGCACTTGGTATTTGGGCCAACTGTGTGGGTCGTACCTGTTTTCCGTTCTACACTTCTCCTCTATATCATTTGCGGATGCCCCCTACTTCTTTACCATTTTAGTACTTCTCTGCAATTCCCATTTTCATTTTTTTACACAGCTTATGCCTCATTGAGTCATATTTTCTTTTCCTTATTTCTTCGTTAATGTTCATTTAAAAAAATTGTCTCTGCCCCTTTTCGTACTCCCCAAAATCTGTTCACAAACACTTGAAATTTTTGTTTTGCCATAAACGTAACTAACCACGATTTTGAGTGATAAATAAGCATGGATTTCAGCATTGAATCGAACACACACATTAGTTGCAAGTGATAAAACGTTCACGTACCAAGCATTATGCAAACTGACATATACGGTTCCAGCTTTGATGATAATATTCTACACATCATTTAGTATCACACTGTCATTGTCAGCCAATTTACTCCCTAGATATGTGTACTAGTTTACATATTTTATTGTGTTACCATTTATTTTCATATTTTTTCTCTTTACTACGTACATGCCCATAGCCCCAATTTTCTGAATGTTTATTTACAAACAATTTTTGATTATATTTTGAATATGTTTTCCCGAGTGAGCTAATAAACAAATATCGTCGGCAAAGTCTAGGTCCTGTAGCTTGTAGAGTTTCAAAATGATTCTATTGTATTCTTCTTAGTTGCTTTCCCACAACCTTCTTTAAGATACCATCCATAAATATTGAAATAGAAAGGAAGGGAGGACACACCACACACCTTTGCCGTACACCATTTGCGGTTTGACAAGCGTCTGATATACAATAAAACAATTAAAAAATATTTCTCGAACCATTTTTTTATTCTATGTATTGTGAAAAATACACAAATAATAATAACAAGGTACGTAAGCATTGATAACATCATCACCATATTGTGCATTTGTTGGGGCGATTCATCTTCGAATGTGCAGGACAAACAAAATCGCGTGAAAAGTCAACGCTATTCGAAAGTGGTCCTAAAATTCGAAAATTTCCCACGGCGTGCACATCTGTCTTCAAATAATTTTCCAAGGCCTCTGGTCTCATTTTATCACACCATGTGTTTCCTACAGCTATCCAAAACAACTGGTTTAGAGTGTAGCTTTCTAAACCAGGCAAATTCTTTACACTGTATTCTTTTATCCATCGTTGGTAAGCTCTATATGCCAGGTCGAAGCCACCTGTATCTGCCATATTCTCACCTAAAAATCATAATTTGCATTATACTAGCAAAACAATTTGTAACTATAAGTTAATTCTGTTTAAAGATTGACGTTGCTTGTAGATTAAAAACACTACCTAAAGTTAATGTTCCATTGATTTTTAGGTGTGGTCCCAAGCTGAAGTTATTGTATTGTTTGACAAAACATCTAGACTTTTCTTCAAATTTAGCGTTCGATTCGTTGCTCCACCAGTTTACATATTTTCCATCAGCATCGTACAACCGACCAACATTATCAAACACATGTGATAATTCATGTCCAATTATTATTCCAATTGCTCCAAAATTCAAAAATGCTTCTTGATCGTTTGAATAGATAAATCCTTGTGTTATACCAGCTGGGATAGCTGAAATGTTGGAACTTATTAAATAAAGAATGTCCTATCTAACTTGCTATAAACCAACCTATAGAATTTAAACCCGGATGATAAAAAGCATTAATAACATGTGCTAATGGTAATAGCGATACTTTATTTCGTTTTGCTGGGGTCCAGTTGTACATGTTCATCATGTGATCGTATGTGGCTTTTTTGATATTTCTTATATTTTTAATTAATCGAGAGGATGTCATTTTAAGCTAATTCAAATTTCATTAGTCAGTCTCAAAATAAGTTGCAGAATCCATTACTTACTTTTCCATATGCTTCGTATAAGAATTTATCCTGTATAGTTTCATTTATATGGTCAGTTACATAAGTTAACTTTTTAACCTTTTCTCTGGCTATTTTCCTGTAAATAAAAAATATTTCCAAGTGTGAATCAGTCTATACCTGAGAAACCGTTGGAAACAATGCAATACGATTTCCGGCTTAGCGTAGAGCCAGTTCTAAGTCTTTATGAAACACGCTGAGAGAAAATCAATTCGAGGAAGCATGGTCTGCTGAATACACAAGATTATCCAACAATTCGAAGGTCAACCGATTCCGTTTCTGCACAGCAATGTAGGATATACTTTGACGATTTTGTTGTTCTTTTTTTAACAAATAAACGCATAATATAATTAACGGTAGTAACTGCTGGTCAATAGAGCACTAGTTTTTTGAACAAAATCTGAAATATGGAGTTCAAGCTCCAAGGATCATAAATGTAGCGTATAAAAATCTAGTTTTGCAACCCACAGCACACAATTTCCCAATGCTGTCTTGGCAACTGTAGGGTCTCAATGTCTAAACCTTCTATGGTATTTCTGTAGTTTGAAATTGATGTAAAGTGGTAGGTTCCATATGCTTCTATCTTAGCGCCGAGGAGAATTGTGTGACAGAGAATAGACAGAAAAAACACAATAAGATGCGTGTGTTAAATCGTAATGAAATGGAACGGAAAAGAACAAAAGGCAATATTAGAAATACGGGAACCTAAAATAGATGTTTGTGTTTTGAGTGAGACTACAGTAAAAGGAAAGAAAGCTATACAATATCAAAACCATCTTCATATACAATGACTGCAAAAATAAGAGAAAGCACATAGTTGATTAAAACATTGAAAAGGAGAGAGAGGGGTGAGAGAGAGAGAGAGAGAGAGACGGAGACGGAGGCAGAAACAGAGACAAAGCGAGAAGGAAATTTTTCCACAATAAATTATCCGCCCAAGCGGAAAAGTAGAACCTGAAAGGAGGACATATCTGAGGAAAAGAAAATATATGGTCTTATTTGACCAACTCAATTTAAAACAGTAATGGGTACCATGTCAGTTTTTTTTAATCGGCGTAGGTGTCCCAGACTTACTACATATCAATATACTCTAATAAACTCTAATAAATGAATTAGTTTTATCCCCATCCAAGGGGTATGGCTCAGTGGTAAAAAAGTCAGACTTTGGATATAGTAATAGCCCAAATGTTAGGCACCCGGTTCGAATCGCTCGCGAAAGTTTTTGTAATTCCTTATATGGTCGGTACTGGATCCCGGTCTCCATTTACGATTGTAGATCAAATTAATGGCACTCCTCGTGTTACGGTCGCACTAGAGGAGTAACAAAACTCTACACCAATACACGCCATACACCGGGCAGGTTGAGGCCCTGTTGTGCAATGCCACATATCAGCTTAGTCTTGTGGTATTCCCTTCTAGACTGCGTAAGCGGTATTACTGAGAAAACGATAACGGCGGCGACCATTAAAAAGGATATTTAAAATTTTAGGGTGGCTATTTATTGAATGACACTATAGTAATTATTAAGAAATTAATATGTAAGCTCCTCTGAACCAGCACCTACAATGTTAGACTAGGAAGACATTGTTTTTTGTTACGCTAATAACCATAACCGATAAACAAAATATATGCCCCTTAAATATTTAACACCTTCTCTACCTAAAAGAATCACAGTCGTATCTATGATTTTGTGTCATTCATTAAGGACGTCATTACAATAATTACGATATTACGCTGAAAGCATTTATAACTTTCTATCTCTTCCTTGTAAGGTACCTACAGCATCAAAGTCGGTTTTATACATATTGCGCACCCTCCGATTCAAAATATGCGAGGCTGTGATGAATATTAGCCTATTATGCATAAAGGTATATCTTGCAATTTACGTTTCTTAAATAGCATTACAGAATCAGTACACACTTTCATACTCTACATCTACACTATACTAGCCATTTACTTGGTTGGTTCATCCATCCACGCAGCTGCCTCAATCACCTTCTGCAACTCCTTTAAAAGCATGGCGACCAGCTTCTCCAACGCATTTTTCTTTTTTTCATCAAAAACCATTTTAATGTACATGGCACTAGATATTTCTGGGAGACTGCAAGTTTAAGAGATAACCAAACAAGTTGGTTTGGTAATTTATAGATGAAATACCTAAATGTATCTATTGGTACTAATAACTTATGACTAATTACTTACTGCTCATCAATAAAATTTAAACACTCATTGTAGAGCGGTAAAGGTGCTTGTATGCCAGTTTTTGCATGCTTTAACTCAAAATCTAGCTGTCTCGTTTCATTGCTTAGAATCCATAGGAAATCCTGTGTTGCTTTCCACATCATGTAATTTGCGACATGTCTATAATACCAACGGTTGTTAATCTCATTATTGTGTAAACAATGCTAATTAATATAGTGTATATGATATTTAAATTTGTGACAAGAGAAACGTGTTGTGTTAATACACAAAATAAAATAACATCAGCTACCAGAAAAATCTATTATTTCAGGTATTTTTGCCCTGCCTTGTACAGGGTGTCCCAAAACTCCTGGGACATAGAGCTACCACGTATTCTAGAGGTGAAAAGAAGTCGATTGGACCCAACTTTGTCATATACCAAAATGTACCGTTTGCACGTGAGAAGAGTTCAAAGTTTACTTAAAAAATCACATTTTTGTATGCTGTTCAGAAACGTGTGAACCAATTTTAATAAAATTTGGTACCTGGGCACTTCAAAGGAAGCCACTACTTTCAGTAACGAAAGAAACCCAAAGAAAATTGGAGAAGGGTTAAAACCACCCCCACCCCCTGATAAATTTGTTCAGAATTTTTTGAAGGATGATGATACTATTCTATGTTTTTTTTAAGGTGAATACTTATTCATTAGCTTCATTTTTTGACTCTTGTAAAAACTCCGTAATTCGTATAGTTTCGAAGAAAAAAAATGTTTACTCAAACACTGATAACCGATATTATTATTGCAGGTTTAATTGTATTACAAAATTTAGTTGGCCGTAGACACAAAAATAAAACTTTTTTTACAACAAATGTTCAATGTGACCTCCACCTTCATTGAAGCAGAGGTCAACACGACGTAAAAAATTGAAATGCCGCCTTCTTAAAACATCGTCGTTTTCTCGTAGTGCGTTTACACCATTTTGAATTCTGTCCCACAGTTGTTCAGCATTATTAATTTGTACCTCGTATACTTTTGTTTTTAATGCTCCCCATATGAAGAAGTCACAAGGATTTAAATCTGGAGACCGCGGTGGCCATTGAATGGGTGCTTCTTGTCCCCTACCAATCCATTTACCAGCAAATTGTTCATTTAGATATTCTCTTACGGCACGTGCAAAATGAGGCGGTGCACCGTCGTGCATGAAAAACATGTTTTGACGCAAATTAAGGGGCAAGTCTTCTTATAACTCTGGCAAAGTTTCTTGGAGAAAAAGAAGGTAACTAGCGCCATCCAGACGATCAGGCAATCGGAACGGTCCAACCAAAAAATTGTCGATAATTCCGACCCATTCTCGTTGATAATGTCTAGCTTTAACAGCATGTGGATTTTCATCTGCATAAATATGTTCATTGTGTAGGTTTGTCATGCCCCGACGCGTAAAACAAGACTCATCAGTAAATAAGATATTAGTGTGGAATCCATCGTCGACTACTCTGCGCTCCCGAATAATTTCTGCAAAATTTAAACGTGATTCGTGGTCAAGTGACAATAATTCTTGAACTGGCTGGATGTGAAAAGGACGAATTAATTGATCGGCAAGGATCCGACTTACAGTGCTTTTTGGAATCCCAGTTTCACGTTGCAATATTCTGGTATTGATCTCAGGATTGTTATCAATCCTTTGAAGAACTGCTTCTTCCACAATGGGTATTCGGGCTTGTCGAGGTCTTCCAGTGTTAAATCTGGCTGGCTGCAAACTTCCTGTTTCTCGAAGACGACATTCGATACGAGCAAAAGTTTTGTGATTTGGAATTCTTTGATTTGGATATCTCTCTTGATACACACGGACACTCTCGCGGCAGTTACCTTGACAGTATCCAAGAACTAATAACATGTCGGTCTGCTCATTGAAAGGGAAATCCATATTTGATAGCGGCAAAAATAACAGCAGCAACAACAACAACAATTAAAGCAGCAACGATGGTTACAATAACAAAAAAGAATACAAAAGCAACAAACAGCGAACAATTATTGAAAAGTTTACTGTCAACAATCAACTGAGATGATTATTAATTTGTTTCCTATCAAAATTATCACCTTTGTTTTATTTTTGTGTCTACGGCCAACTAAATTTTGTAATACAATTAAACCTGCAATAATAATATCGGTCATCAGTGTTTGAGTAAACATTTTTTTTTCTTCGAAACTATACGAATTACGGAGTTTTTACAAGAGTCAAAAAATGAAGTTAATGAATAAGTCTTCACTTTAAAAAAAACATAGAATCGTGTCATCATCCTTAAAAAAATTCTGAACAAATTTATCAGGGGGTGGGGGTGGTTTTAACCCTTCTCCAATTTTCTTTGGGTTTCTTTCGTTACTGAAAGTAGTGGCTTCCTTTGAAGTGCCCAGGTACCAAATTTTATTAAAATCGATTCACACGTTTCTGAGCAGCATACAAAAATGTGATTTTTTAAGTAAACTTTGAACTCCTCTCACGTGCAAACGGTACATTTTTGACCTCTAGAATACGTGGTAGCTCTATGTCCCAGGAGTTTTGGGACACCCTGTATATTCAATAAGACACAAGCAGGGGAAAGACAAAGCAGGCTTACTGACATTATACGGGTGTCCAGTATGGAGAAATGCAAGGAAGACACACTTAGAGAAGATTCCAAACCTTCAGAATAACATTCTTCGTGTTATAGTAATACGGTTGCATAGCGGAGCACTACAGACGCCGGTGAAACTGTATTCATAGTGCAGCACAATCCGCGCTGCTCAGTACTTGGATAAGTGGACTAAATATAGCATATGCATATGCAACCGGTCGTGCTTCGGAGGGCAGTTAAAGCAGTCTGTCCCGATTGTCATTTTTGACAATCGTAAACCCTGTAGTGGAACTTCTCTTCTCCGTTTGACGGCTAAGGTTAGGCTCCAGCCGGGCATGCGTGCAAAGGCGGCTCACAGAATCTATTTCATTGTAGGTAATTAACAGGCCATTGGTTTATACACAGAAGAAAAAAGAAGAAACATTGTAGTAAATGGATTCTGATTCATTAGGAATCATCAAATTCACCACGAGACAAGATTGCCGACCCTTTGCGAAGTCTACAAAAATATATCTAAAATCAAATGTTACTTTACTAATCTTCAAACATGCTCGGCCATTGAGCACTACAAAATTGGCAAAAGAAATGTACATCAACACCTGAAAAGTCGATTACCGCACTGGTTAGTATTAAGTAGTTCACGTGGTAGTGAGTGAGTGTTAAAACATTGTCCACCTCAAGTGAATTTGCAATTTAAACTTGAACAATATTAGTGATGGATATTTTCAACTCTTTAGTGCAAACGCAAAATAACAAAAACCCTTGTTTTAATGATATTCTCCTATGGGTCCGAATCATGGACACTAAAACCTCTTCACTACAGATGAAT
Source organism: Limonius californicus (assembly GCA_014611495.1). Taxonomy (NCBI): domain Eukaryota; kingdom Metazoa; phylum Arthropoda; class Insecta; order Coleoptera; family Elateridae; genus Limonius; species Limonius californicus. The sequence goes on along the minus strand of JABXWE010004783.1, from coordinate 15,733 downwards.
AGATTAATTTGAAATATGATGCTTGGGGAATAGTAGAATAGTACTACAAGGACTGCAAGAATATCCAGTGTCTCCGTCGTCAACGAAATCGATGAGCCCATCCACCTGTCGATCATCGTAGACCAGATATTAAAATTATTTGGTCATACAGAAAAAACGGACCCTTAGAAAGATTGGTGGTTCAGAAATCAGTTGAAGGACGCACGTCCAAAGGACGTTAATCGAAAAAATGGACCGTTCTCATCAAGAAACAAACTGGTAGCTCTCTCCAACAAGAACTGGCTTAATATAATACTTAAAAAATAAACAAAATTGAGCAAATTTATAATTAATATGACTTAAGTGAAGATCAAAGAAAGTCAATCCTAGTTCGTGATGCTTCCCAGAGAACACAATTCTTTATTTTAAAGGAAGCCAAGCATCACTTCATAATTGAGTTAGCTTGCCATGTTAAACCTTTCTCACAACAGCGACATCTACTTCCTCCTCAGAGGTAGTACGAGGGTTGGAACTTTAATAGTGGCAACTATTCATTTACAGCTGATACAAAAGAGATACGTGTTACCAAGTTTTACTGTGCTTCAAAGTAGTCACCAGCATTGTGTACAACCCGTTGCCAGCGATGTGGAAGTCGTAGGATACCTTTAGCAGCGCCTGTTGTGTTGGTGGTTCGAATGGAGCGGTCTACTACCTGAAGAATCTCTGGAACAGTTCTGAAGCGAATGCCCCGAAGTGGTTCCTTCATCTTAGGAATCAACTCAAAGTCACAAGGGCTTAAGACCGGGAAGTATGGTGGATGGTACAGCACTTCCCAGCCCCATCGATCGAACAAATCAGCCACAGCTTGCGCTGCATGCTGCCGAATGTCGGCTATCGGTTCTTGAATTGTTTAAAGACGTGTCTGGTAAACTTTCGACATCAAAACTCCTCACTGAAAAAATCAGGAGCAGTTAAATTGGGCGATATTGCCAGCCAAACAATGTCGCCAAATCTCGAAATTAGGCGATATATTAATATGCGGTGTAAAACATCCATATCTTGCCTTGCTGTATATGCAGTGGCACCATCTCGTTGAAACCATGCATTGTTTTGTCTCATTCGTTGCAACTCCACAATAACACAATTTTTCAACATTGCAACATATTGATCAGAATTAACTGTAACACCTTGGTCGAAAAGTATGGTCCAGTTACGCCGAAAGTCAATACTCCACATTATCCATACCTTCTGATTATGAAGAGACTTTTCATGCAGCTCTCTTGGATTTTCTGCTGGCCAGTAACGAAATTATATTTGTTTATATACCCAGTGAGATGGAAGTGTGCTTCATCTGACATGATTAATTTATTGAGAACTTCTGCATCGTCGTTAATTATTTCTAACATTTGTCTACAAAAATTAAGACGATAAATCTTATCATTCTCATTTAGTTGCTAGGCACTTTGTATTTTGTAGGGGTGGAATTTCAAGTCCTGCAGTGCAAGGAAATGTTGAATTGCCGAAAGTTGTAGACTTCGCTAAAATGGTACTCTGACTCTTTCAATAGTCTCTAGTGCAGCGGTTCCATGTGTGGAATTAAACTGTTACATGTTTCTCCTCATGATAAGTTAGAAGTTGGACTGAATGTCTGACAGCTGAATGCGTACTACATGGATACAAATAGAGGTAGAACCCTGATGGCCTTTTCAGATACTTTTGGTAACTCGCCCATTAATTCCATCCAAAAATCATTGAGCGAGCGACTTAAATTTTATTTTCAAGGAGGACGGGCACGGTATTTCAATGAGTTCTTCAAATTCAGGGACGAACAACATTTTAAGTTCCTTGTTTACTCTAACAGAAGGTTCTTGCACCCAGTCAATGTCTCTGTTGGTGTCTTTAAAGTATTCAGACGGGGATTTTATGAGTTCCGTTAAGTGCTCACAGATGTTCTTCTGAATCGATTTGCAGTACATTTTAGCTGAGGAACTGATTTAAGAGAGAGTAATATTATTCGAAGTTGTTGTCCTTCATACATGCCATCCAAAACTGAGCTTTGGCTTTCAGAGATTATACTTTATCACTCACTATCAAAGTGGTGGTAGTTTTACCATGCAAAGATATACTATCTTCGTTGAATTTTCCGAAAACGTCGGTCAGGTATGCGCATCTGTGGAACCAAGTAACGTCGGCGAAAAACCTGGCCAAGACTTTACCACTTGAAAGTCGCCTCACTTCTGTGTGAAAAAGGAGCAACTGGTAGTGGCTTCTCATGTCGGCGCATACTTTCTTGAAGAGTTTTTCTGCAATGGACAAGACTTCGAATAATTGACAATTTTTATAGCATCTCCAAGAACTTTCTTTAAGTCTGATGGAATTTGTTTGCTACAAGGGTCTGTTGGTGCAAAACGCAATGACTATTGGCACAATTTGGTGCTACATTTTGTGCCCTTAACCTTTCAATGTTCCCATCATCGCTGCAGCTCCAACGTTGCATATCTCAATACATTTGTTCTCCAGTTGAGATCGTGTTTACGTATATAACTAGGCTTAGGATAATTATGCATTTGCATATTTTAGAAATTTTTGGTAATAAATGCATATTTTAATTGTTTTGCGCATTAGTGGATAATTTGCAGCATTTGTCTGTTTAAATTCCATATTTACACATTTTTTTGTTATCAAGATACAGATTCACTTCGTTAAGCAGTCTGGGAATTTCCAGAAATTTTAAATAATATTCTAATCTCATTCATTCTGTATTTTGAATAGGTAGGTACTTTCGTAGTTGCTAAGCTTCGAAAACCCAGAATACTTGCAAATGCTAAGAGGATTACCAGGGTTTGAGTGTTGCATTAACGGGAAAACCTGGGAAAGTTGAAAGTTTATCAATTCATCATTTCATGAACAATCAGTTGTCTACTAGTTCCAATAGTGTGTTAATATCTTCAAGATGTCGAAATAAAAAAGTGTATAAGTGTTTTTTAAACAAGTTTGTGAGGGACTATGATGATTTCACAACAGATGGGCGTCTGTTATTTTGTAAATACTGCGAAGTTCATGTTGCGGCAACCAAAAAGTTCCAAGTTACGCAGCATTTCCAAACCGGAAAACATGCAAGTAATAAAAATCGAAAAAGGGAGAATAACCAACGGTAAATGTTAATTTCTGCTTTACCAAGCCCTGGACCTAAACGTTCAGAATTTGATGAAGAAATGTGTAAGGGTTTTATTTGTGCTAATATCCTGTTGGCTAAATTAAAGAATGAAGTTCTTTGCAATTGTTTGGAAAATTACACGAAACAAAATATTCCAAACAAATCAACATTAAGAAAAAATTATGTTTCCGATTTATATGCAGCAACATTACACAAACTAAGAGAAAAAGTAAAGGATCACAGTATTTGGGTGTCTTTGGATGAAACAATCGATGTGTTTGATGTATTAGGGAATAATGAAGAAAAAATAAATCATATCTGTTGATTTTAAAAGTCTTGGACAAAGTGAATCATTCAACAATTGCTGTTTTTTTCAACGACTCTCTAAGCTTACTGTGGCCGTCTGGAATTTTATATAAAAAAGTACGAGTGATTTGTTGTGATGCTGCACCATATGTGTGCAAAGCAATGCGAGAACTGCATGTTTTGTATTTATAATTTTAAATTTGTAATTTTGTATTTTTTGATTAATTTTAATTAAATATTTTGGATTTAAACATTTTTTGTGCATTTTAATAGAAAAATATATATGTATTGATATAACGTTAATGTTTTTTTTTTAGTTAGTTGGCTTTTTAGTGCATATTTAAGTGCATATTTTGGATGTTTTTGATGCATATTTGCATGCATATTTTGAAGTTTTTTAGTGCATACTTATCCTAAGCCTACATATAAACATCGACGACTTTAAAAATGTCTTCTGCAGTTGTATTGGTCCCCAAACGTGCGCGTAGAAACAGATCTTCTTCAGCAGACTCTTCGAAAGGATACCTCCTCACGAAATCAAGCAAAATTGCTAATCGGGCGACGTCCGTACTCCTCTCTTCGCCGAGGGCGCCTTCGTAAGCTTAATATATGCTCTAAATTTATTCTAAAAGTTCGCGAATATTCCTATGCTGCTCAGTTGCCCCTAAATTGTTGCCGGTACTCCTGTTTTAGAGGCAAAGCTTTCCAACACCTGACAAAAAAACTCTTTCCAGGTTTTTTTGCGGAACCCCCGTGGAAGTTTCATAGAACACCCGGGTTCCGCGGAATACGCTTTGGGAATTGCGGCTCTAGAGTACGAACTATACGAGTACTAATATGAAATCTTCATCTTACGGAGCCTCCTTCATTAAAATCTGCAAATCATCTCAAAATCGCATTCCTTGAAGGAATTTGTCCGTTCGGTGACAGATTAAATTCACGACGAAAACGTCTCTGTGTTAGCACAATAGATTCGATCAAACCCTACCTAACCTTACTGCGAATATTCAGTGATTAACAGGCCAATTAACCATAGTAGGTGAAACTATCAACGTATAAAATAATCTTTTTTTGACAAACGTTGCATCAATAGTATTTCCACAGCAAATTATCAAAAACGGTTCTATCGTATTGCCGGACCCAGTATAACAAGAGCAGTATTCGATTTGACACTTACCTCTTATCTGCCTTTTTCAGAAAAGAAACCATGTTTTTGAGACACTGATAACTATTTGTTCCAAGAACTGTACGTTTCGTAATCTTAACAGAATGTGGTAAAAGTTTTCTTAGAAAGTGTTCTAAATTGATATCCAATTCTTTTTCTAAATTTCCAACATCTACATTTTTGAATGCCCGAAAAAAATTTGAATCCGACATTTCATATTTCGTTGGCTTTATCTAAAAACAAATTTCTAGAGAAAGAATAAAAAGCTCATTGTATAATATACCTTCTCAATCTTCAACAAGAAATCTACAATTTCTTCAGCAGCATTCCCTGTATGATGTTCTGTAATTATCTTCAAAAATTTCCGTATAACGTCTTTAAGCTTTTGAACATATTTTCCATTTTTAGCGAGACTAAGCTTTTCCTTAGACAATGTTGGAAGTGTACAATCTAACTAATAAGTTGGAACTATTAGAATAGTTAAACTAAATATAATAGAAATACTCACGCCGATGTACGCCAAGGAAAAGTTTCTCATGTCGTACTTTAATTCGGTGTTTAAAAAGACAGGTACCAGTCCCATTTTATTAAACCGTGCTTCCCACTCCAACCAATCAAAAGAAGCAGCGAATTTAGTGTTCCAATGTGTATAAAGCACAGGCCATTTTAATTTCATAAGGATTTGTTTCAAATTTTTGTACGTCGTTGGGTGGGTTTCTACAAGAATACCCGAATAATATGGAGAAAACACATATATGAACCGATCTGTTTACAGCTAACAGACTAAAATTTCAGCGTTATTTTATTATAAAATGAAAAGCCTCTCTCAACACAAGTTAATAGATTCTGCGACGTAAAGAAATGAAATTTTCAATTCCAATTCTTTTTCTTCTTGTAAGCTACCAGGGAGAACACTTTTCTCTAGTACATCTAACATACATATTCCAGTGCAAGATCGTCACCAACGTTCGATTTGTTCTTCAGTTACCACCACAAAATTATTAGATTTCCCAATCCTGTATGTAGAAAGAGATCTTTTAACTGTCAAAAGTTGTTTCCATCCGCCATCTAACAGCCAACCGGCTAATCCACATAATCTTAAAAAATCAGGAGATGGAGGAAGGGGGAACTCTTCCCTTCCCTTTTTCTCCCATTTCCGAAAGTTGGTAGAAAACGAATGATGATGAATGTTAATGCTAAAACTTATTTGGAGTTTCTTCATCTAATTGCTGTTTTAGCTGCAGCACAATCAAATGAGTCGGATGACTTATCAGTCGATACAGTGTGATCTCAACAAAACCAACGTGTTACCCGTTTCACGATATTTGGATTAAATATTTCAACATATGAAGCCTAGAAGGAGACCTGCATTTTAAACTCGCCGTCCAAATCTCCAGATCTAACGTTACTCGATTTTTTTTATGGCATTAGCTTCAGAATAAATTCTACATAATGAATCTGATCATATTGAGAATCTTAAAAGCCACCTCAGAACAAAAATGCGATTATTTTCACCAGAAACATCCGAAAATTTAAAGGAAGTAGTATTTTCAAGAAATAGTATCCCATTTATTATGAGAACACACCAACATTGGTGTCTAAGACGTATAACGTACAAACGACTTACCCAAACACCCAAACAACGTTGGACTATATACCACATTCGGAGAGCAATTTTAATACAGCTTAAGTCAAAGAACATCAACATAATACAAGTCTATGCGTCCACAGCGGAAGAGCTCGACTATGAAATAATCAATTTCTGTGCCCTAATAAAACTATTAGAATTATAGAGCAGTAAATATGAGACCACCATAAACATGGGAAATTTCAATCCTAAAGTGTGAATACTAGTAGTAGATTACGGGGGGGGAGGGAGAAGTCCAGCAAGTAGGCCCCTATAGGCCATTTTTACTAACTGCTAGCATCCCTCAATCATCACACCACTCCCTCTCTCTCTCCCTCTCTTCCTCTCGTACATTCTGTGCCTCTTCCTGACCAAACCTACCTGACATTCTAATGAATGCCACGATGTCCGTCCATGCGAGGCAGCTCAACTATGAACTGTAAAGCAACGCTTAACGGACTGCATTACAACAACAGGACACACTATCGGACTAAAAATTAACACAGCAAAAACGAAAACAATGGCCATTAGTAGACCGCAAAACACACAAGCCAACATAAATATACATAATAAAGTTTTTGCACAAGTAAGCACATTCTAATACCGTGGCTGCTGATTAACAGAAGACTTAAATCTAAACCTAGAAATAAGACAAGGATAGAGTCGGCTGATAGGGAAGAAGAGCGTCAATTTGAAGTTAAAATACAGGTCTGTATAGTGCTGTGTCTATTCAGTATTGGTTTACGGCATAGAGGGACTTGGACTCTGAGAGATTAAAGAAACACTCGTTGATGTCATTGCTTGGTATACTGTAGGTACTTTTTTCTTCTTCATGACACTACAGTCCCTTCTAGACCTGGGCCTGGGTCTCCATCGAGGGTGCAAGAGGAAGAGGACGGCCAAGACAGAGATGGATAAACAACATTGGAGAGGACACCAAACAAATACTGAAAGTTCGCAACTGGAAAGCAACAGCAAGGCAGCGAGACCCAGGCCCAGGTCCAGACTGAGGAAGAGGACGAAAGTATATAGTGGGTAGATGTGCCCATTTACTTTCTTTGGGATTCGATCCTCACCCATTCTCGCCAGGTGTCCCGCCCATTTTAATCTTTGAAGTTTTATAAATTCTACGATATCTGGTTATTAGTATATCTGCTTTAATTCGAAGTTCTCCATTCCCTCTTCTCTATTACCGGCCCATAGTTTTTTTTTTAGAATTCGTCGTTCCCATCTTGTTAATAGTTCCTCTGAGTATTTGGTGATTGTCCACGCATCACTTCCGCATGGCACCACCGGTCTTATGGGTTTGTAGATTATGATTTTGGTTTTTCTTGAGGCTGGTTTTGTCTTAAATATATGTGACAGTGAGAAGTAGGCTCTGTTTCTAGCTAGTATACATTGTTGTATTTCCTGCTTGATATCGTATTCACTGTTAATTTGAGATCCTAAATATTTGAATTGCTGAAATATTTCAAAGTTGTTTTCTCCTATTATGTAATTTTGGCATAGTCTTCTTCTTGGTTTTATCAGTAGTAGCTGGATTTTGGTTTCCTTGACCTTCAGTCCGATTTTACTGGCTGTGTTTCCAGTTTGCCGTATACTTCGTTGATTTCCCGTTTTATTCTGGCCACTAGATTAATGTCGTCTGCGTAGGTAATAGTTTGATGTGCCTTGTGCATTATTGTGCTGTTGAGGTTATCACTGGTGTTTCTTATTACCTTCTCTAGTGCGATGTTGAATAGTACCGGTGCTAGTCCATCTTCCTGCTGCACACCTTTAGTGGTTAAGAAACTGTCTGTGATTTGGTCTTGTATTCTTACTACAGCATTCGAGTCTGTCATTGTTGTTCTGATTAATCTTACTAACTTATTTTGAATGCCAGAAGCTTCCATTATATCATATACACTATTCCTGTCTATACTGTCATGGGCTTCCTTGAAGACAATGAATAACGCATTGTTTGATATATTACATTCCCACGATTTTTCTCATATTTGTCGGGTGGTGAAGAATTGGTGAATGGTTAATCGTCCTTCTTTGAATCCTGCCTGATGCTCCCCTATTATGTCCTTTCTATATTCTGCTATGCTTGTGGTAGTATACTTGTGAATATTTTATATGTTATCCAGAGCAGCGATATTTCCTTGTAGTTGTTATGTACAGTTATATTTGTCGCTTTTTTCGTAAATGGGGCATATGCTGGCCGTGTTCCGTTTTCTGCGATTCTTTCTTCTTCCCATATAGCGATGATCAATTTGTATATCTGTTCGGCTAGTGCTTCCCCTCCGTTCCTTATTAGTTCTGCCGAGGTATTATCTATTCCAGGTGCCTTGTCGTTGTTCAGCTCTCGTATACTTTTAATTATTTTATCGTAAGTGAGGTCTACTATGAGTGGTTGCGTTGTCGAAATTTCTTCCTTTTCGTATTTGTCATTTTCTCCGTTTTCTTGTACCAGTGGGTTCGCAAAATGTTGGCGCCAGATTTTCATAACTGCTTCTGTATTTACAATGCATTTTCCTTCTTTGTTTTTGCATATAGATGTCCTTGGATGGAAGTCTTGTTTGGTGTTTCTTAGTATAGTATATAGCCTCCTGGCTGCTTTCTTTCTATGTAATTGTTCCAGTTCTTATATTTGGGACCCCAGCAATACTCTCTTCCTTCCTCTCATTAGTTTCTTGGTGTTCCTTCTCAGTTCCTGGTATTCTTCTCTTTTCTATTCCTCGTTGGTCTTCGTATTAGTTTATTTCTGGCTTCGTTTCTTTTGTCTTCTGACTTTCTACATTCTTCGTCCCACCATGCTACCCTTGGTTTCCTCGTTTTATACCCAACTACTGTTTCTGCTGTCTTTGTGATACCTGCTCTTATTATTTCTCACGTTTGTTCTACCGTTATATTGGCTTCAGCCTCCTCTGACGTTGCCATACGTTCCTTGATCATCTGTTGGTATATTTCTTTCACTTTCTCCTCTGTTAGTTTATCCGTGTCGAAACGTCTTGTTCTCTTCGTGGGTATTGATTTTGCCTTGTCGATTTTTTCTGTCAGTATTGCCTTGATCAGCGTGTGGTCAGACTCTGTATTACTCCTCTCATTGTTCGTTCATGGAAGCTGTGTTGTCCTATGTTTGGGGTATATAGTGTTTCCTTGCCTATCTTAGCAAGTAGGTCTCCAATTAATATTTTGGTATCATTACTTGGTGTTCCATCAAATTCATTTTCGAGTTTTGTTTTTGTTTTTTCTTCTTTCGTTAGTTCATTTTTGTCTTCGGTTGGTGCATGTACCGAGAATACCGATAAGTTAAAGAATTTCAGTTTGATTCTGATGTAGCATATTCTGTCATTAATTGGTTTGAATTCTGTGATTTTGTCCATAGCCGCCCTATTATGAATCCTTTCCGAATTCATGCATGTTGTTGTTTGTTCCGCTGTAATATCTATTGTGTTCTTTCCTTGCGAGTCTTCAATTTCCCGGCCATCTAATTTCTCGCACGGTTATCATATCTACCTTGCATTTATGTATTTGGTGAATTAGTGAGTCCAGGACGCCTGGTTGATATAAGGTTCTTATGTTGCAAGTTCCGATAATCAAGTCTTTTTCTCGATATTTCCGTCTTTTTAGCATCCGTCCTGGTTCTGTCCGAGGCACAATTTGGGTTTTCGTAACTGTATGGTTTTTATGGGATGTAGGTGTTAGCCCCATGTCCAACACTCCTCCTTTATCCGGGTCAGGGACCGGCAACAACGTCCAGTGAGGAGAAAGGTTTAATAAACAGGCAATCCACTTAACAGAAATTTAAGGGTTGCCTAACTTGAGCTTTCAATTTAAACTGTACCAATTAAGAGCCAGCATACGTCTACCGAGTCACGGCCGACTATAACCATTTCAGTTTCGAACACATTAAAAAATGTTTATCACTGGTCCAAAAACACACAACATAAATTCTAATCTGGTATCTCTGATGAGGTAGGACCAGAGACTGTTTTTTCAGGTACGCATTAGCTTTTTCTCATGGCAAGTAACAGCTAATATCGTTGACTAACTTATAAAAAATGTGTTGTTACCTAAAATAAAACTTATTCGCTCACCGGAATTAGAACACTGATGGTAGAACTTCTTCAAGTCAAGTATAAGCGAATTAAACTGTGATGAATCAGCGTGATACGCTTTAATTAATTCAGTCTCGACCATTTTTTTGTTTTCTAGAGCAAGAAGCAGCCTGGTTGAATCCTTAGGAATCTTTGCATTTCTCATGAAACTTCCACAAGTGAAGTTATAAAAATCGTGACAAGGATCCACAGATTTATCCATATTGCTTAAAATTCTCTCAGCTGCAATATATAATTATAATAATAATAATATATTTTACATTTGAATATGTACATAATCAATGAGCACATAACACAATTCTCCCGACATACGTAATATGTATAAGATGCTGCTATTTTAATTTAAGTTACCTATGTCAAACATTCGAATTCGAGATTTTAATAGATAATTGCCATATGCTGGAGAAGTAATTCAAGAGTAGAATTTTAATGTAGTCGTACATTTTGAGAATGAAACAGTTATAAAAATGCGATACTTCTAAAATGTTTAAAATTAGCAGAAAAACAACATTGACCGAATTTCGTTTAAATTTTGTGAGATGGGGAAAACCTTATGTAACAATTTAGAAATGAGTAAATAGATTGCCTCAGGATACCTATACATTGTTTTGAGGCTTTAGCGGCTTCAGTACTCCGAAGACTCAAGCTGGAATGTACGAGGATGGTTCGATAACTACGTAGCCTAACAAAGAAAACGCAAGTTTTTTTCGACAAAAAACATTTTATTTTTCAATATAGTCTCCTGCTCGCCCAACACACTTATTCCAACGATATTCCAAATTAGCAATGCCTTAATTGTAGGTCGACGAATCCAAGTCCTCGAAATAGCTATTTACAGCAGCGATTACCTCGGAATTAGACGAAAATCTCTTACCGCCGAGCCATTTTATCAGGTTTGGAAACAGATGATAATCGCTGGGAGCCAAATCAGGGGAATAGAGCGAATGGGGCACTAATTCAAATCCCAATTCATGAATTTTGGCCATTGCAATCGCAGACTTGTGGGCAGGTGCGTTATCTTGATGGAAAAGCACTTTCTTCCTTACCAAATGAGGCCGTTTCTCTTTGGTTTCGGGAGTATATTAGTGGTCCTAGGTTTCATCAACGGTTACGAAACGGCGCAAAAAATCCTTCGGATTCTGGAAAACGTGCCAAAAGATCGGGAGAAACACTCAAACGATTAAGTTTTTGCTCCGGTGAGAGCAACTGCGCCACCCAACGCGCCGAGTTTTTTTTCATAACCAATTCTTCAGTTAAAATTCTGTGCACACTGTCATTTGAGATACCCACTATGTCTGCCATCTAGCGCACTTTTACTCGACGGTCATCCAATACTTTGGATGGTGGACTTTTTCAATCATATCCGGGGCAGTAGCAGTTTTTGGACGTCCACTACGGGGTTCATCATTTGTGCTCACACGACCACGCTTAAATTCGGCAACCCAGTTTTTAACCATTGAAAACGAAGGAGCGGATTCCAATAGTGTTGAATCCAGCTCTGGTTTGATTTCGGTTGGTGTTAAGCCTTTCAAATGAAAGTACTTTACCACTGCTTTCAACTCAGTTTTTCCCATTGTTTACAAAATCACACTAGACGTTCACTTTGGCGTACTGTCGAAGACAGACAAATTGACAGATCGCTCTGTACTATCATATTTAATCTAATAAAGGATAGTTCTACAGAATGGTAAAGAAGATTCCTCCGAATTCGCGCCATCTCTGTGTTAGGTCACGTAGTTATCGAACAATCCTCGTATTACGCAACGTTGGTTTGTTTGGATTCGCATTGAGTCATTTAAATATCAAACTTTCGTTATCTAACAAAAAAATTCTAAAACGCTATGTACAAATCAACCTACGGATTACAAGAGGCTAAGATTATTCCTGTTTTATTGCTGCAAATCCGCTTTACAGGGTGACCAGTAACTTATCGATAAGCGACTTGTAGCGGTCTTCCATGATGCACATAGGTTGAAATTTTAAAGATCCGCACGTTAGTGTTCTACAAAAATAGAAACTTAGCAATATTGGAATTGAACTACAGAGTGATTTAGAAAGCATTTTTGAACACATGTTTTTTTTTAACCAACATCTTAAATCGCTCTGTGTTTTTTACATGTTATTTATTTTTAAGGATGGACAAAACGACGAGCAATAACAAAACAAAACTAAAGAAAATCCAATTCAGGATAGTGTTGGTTTAACCATACCATTCATATTAAAATGTGCTGCACCACCATCCTGCTGCCACCACATATCAAGCCTTAGTATCAGTGGCACATTTTCCAAAAGAAAATGTAAATAATTTTGGGCATTCAGCCTGTTTGGAATGATAACAGGATCAATTAGAAAAATTTCTACAATTTATGACCAATCATTAATACTGAACCGAACTTGATGATTTCGATTATGAGTGGCGAAAGGATTTCCATGGGTCCAATTGTAGTTGTTTCGTAAATTATACACACCATCGGGGGTGCATGTAGCTTCGTCCGTCCACAAAATTTGTTGGCGAAGTTAAAGCCCAAAGTGCGCTGGTGTAAAAGTCACTAACAAAATTAAACTCATTGTGGATAATCAGCTGGTAACAAATGCTGAACCTTATTTTTTTTATAAGGATACAAACTAATATCCTAAAGGACACAATGAACCGTAGACTTATGCAACTCCAAGGCTCTGGCTATCTCGAGTACTTCCCTTTAGCTGTGTCTCAATTATCTTTAAGACGTCTTTCTCCACATTTGGCATTCTTTGTCGACCACGTCCTAAGCTTGGATTAGGGCCAACATTGCCAGTTTTACGTAACCTTTGATCGGCATGTCTGATGGTCTGAGTAACAGGATGTCTTTTGTTCGGAGAGCGGTCGCTATATAATCTTGCCGCCGTATTAAAATTACCACGGCATTGACCAACTAACCAAATAATATCAACATATTCATCAAACGTAAATTACATATTTTGAACTCACAATCTAACGTAATGGAAACGCAAATTGGAATTAAAATAAGTCGACTCCAATATAAACATGCATTTTTCATTAATGGCAGTGAATCTGTATTTTTGGTTTTGATGATATTCAACAATAAAGTGTTGAAGAGTGATGGTGAGAAAAATTCAACCTGCGAATTTTTAAAATTTCAATACATTTTCATTCAGGGGGCACCAAGGAAGACCACTACGAGTCGCTTACCGATAAGTTACGAGACACGCTGTTTATTTCAAACTAATATGGACTCGTTACTCTACTGTTTATATATTTATGTTTTACTTAACAAGATTACAAAAGTAATTTGTCTAATTCTTTCTTCCGAGATATTCATAAATCATAAGGTCCTTGTTTAATTTGTACATAGGCCTTGAGAAGTTCATGGTAGCTGAGGAATAATGCACTATGTATTTTATGTAAGGTGATTCTAAACATGTGCGAAAAACTTTAACCACTACAGCTGTGGTTATTTAACCCCTAAGAGCCGGTCTGTCAATGTTCCAATAAAAGTCTCCGATAGTTGTCAAGCAATATAAACTAATCCCTAGGATAAATGTAGGTACCCAACAGCGATGTTGCGTCTTTCAATAAAGAATATGTTTCAAATTCCGTACAAGTTAACTACCACTGGGTCTAAAAAATGTGTGTTCAGTACAATGCTGTGCGGAAAAGAAAGCATTATCTTAAAAGCAGTGAATTAAACGTAAACAAACAACGAATAAACAAAATATTGATATCTTTGTTTAACTCACTGCTTTTAAGATAATTCTTTCTTTTCCACGCAGCATTGTACTGAACACACATTTTTAGACCCAGTGGTAGTTAACCAGTAAGAGTTTGGCCGATACTTAACCAACAGGATAAGTTGCATTGAAAGACGCAACAACGCTGTCGGGTAGATAGGGTTTACTTTATATCGCCTGACAACTCTCAAAGACTTTTATCGGATCGTCGAAAGACTGACCCGGAATAAGTAAGTAAACTAACCTCTGTCGTAGACTATCTGACAATTGAAAGACAGAAAATACCGTAACAAGCAGGATGCATTTGACTGTTAGCTTGTCTAGAACCTTATCGAAACATTGAGAGATTATTTTTGATTCTAGATTGCAAAATACATGTTTTGCATTCAAGAAAGCAAAATCATTCTGCAATCAAGTATTTACAACCTTTTTTCGAAAACTATGTCCTAAAATTAGTAAATATGTGAAGAGAAAATTTTGACGTTATTATTATTTAATTTGGAATCAAATGGTCATCTATGGTCATCAAATGGTCAGAAATCACAAAAGTACCAGAGAAAAAAAAAATAGAGACCTAAAAAAATATGCAATATTTTTGTCTATGAGTTTATTTGATTTAGTGTTGACGAAACCACCCATGCCAAAGGAAGATATATTGCGAATTTTATTGTTGGTGTGTTGAACGGAAATCCTTCTTCCAGCTTTTTAGTTGCTGTTTAACAACTCGAAAAAACCTACTAATTGACAATTTCACGTTTCGTCAATGAAACCCTTTCATTATTATATTTGCTAAATCAAATACTATCAGAAAAAATTTTATACATGGTAACTGATGGTGCAGCATACACGGCGAAAGCTGATCAAAATCTAAAAAAATGTTTTCCTAATATAATTCAAGTGATCTGCTTGGCTCATTCAATGAATAGAGTGGCCGAAACAATTAGAGGCGAATTTCTTTTGGCAAATAAACAAATCAATAAAGGGAATAAGGTATTCCTAAAATCACCAGTTCGCGTCGCAGTTTACAAAGAACGGCTTAAGGAAGATCCATTACCTCCACCACGAAACAAAGCATAAAATACCTTGTTCCGTGCCTCCACAGCCAATCCTTACCAGATGGGGAACGTGGATTGAAGCAGCTCTATTTTATTGCGAACATTATAGTGATTTTAAAATTGTTGTTAACTCTTTTGATTCAAGTTGTGCTCAGTCTGTGGCAGATTGTCGAGGTATTTTGAATTTCTGAATTAGAATCTCAATTACCCTACATAAAGGCTCAATTTTCTGAAATTCTCAACATTATTAATAAACTGGAAACACAAAACCTGCTTCTCGTGGATTCTTTAGAATTATTCGAAAATTTTCATTCCATCCTCAATAAAAATAAAAGTAAAATATGTAAAAATTAGTAATATTATTCACGATTTAATTCAGAAAAACTTTCAACTCTAAAATTGGTAAAACATATTTTAAATGGAGATTTTTTAAACATTGACTTCAAAGACGAATGTTTCGGTGTAAAAAAATCACATTTATGATGTAGAAAGAAGTTTTTCCAACTATAAAAATATATTGGAAGATAAACGGCAGAATTTTCTAGTTGACAATATTGAAAAACATATGGTTATTTATTGTAATACAACTAATAAAGAATTGATTGTAAATAG
>JABXWE010004782.1:0-61381 GCA_014611495.1 Limonius californicus | reverse complement strand
TTTTGTATTTGGTTCCTTTGATTCCTAATCAATGCCAAATAGGGCGCAAGATTCGCTGATGTACCAGGACCCGATATAAATGATCCACCATTTGGATAAGCATTTGGCTGTGGTATAAAGACCTCTTTAATAACAACTCTGGGATGTCCTAAGAGATTTTGTATTTGATTCCTTAAATTACCAATCAATGCCAAACAGGGCGCAAGATTTGCTGATGAACCAGGACCCGTTATAAATGATCCTCCATTTGGATAAGCATTTGGCTGCGGTACTGGAACTTCTTTAATGAGGACTTTGGGTTGCCGTAACATATTTTGTATTTGATTCCTTAGATTTCTTATCAATGATAAATAGGGTGCAAAGTTGGCTGATATACCAGAACCCGATATAAATGATCCTCCATTTGGATAAGCATTTGGTTGCCGTATTGGAACCTCTTTTATAACGACTCTGGGATTTGCTAACAGGTTTTGTATTTGATTTCTGAGATTTCCAATCAACGCTAAATAGGGCGCAAGATTCGCTGATGTACCAGGACCCGATATAAATGATCCACCATTTGGATAAGCATTTGGCTGCGGTACTGGAACCTCTTTTATAGCGACTCTGGGATTTGCTAACAGGTTTTGTATTTGGTTCCTTTGATTTCTAATCAATGCCAAATAGGGCGCAAGATTCGGTGATGTACCAGGACCCGATATAAATGATCCACCATTTGGATAAGCATTTGGCTGCAGTACTGGAACCTCTTTTATAACGACTCTGGGATTTGCTAACAGGTTTTGTATTTGATTTCTGAGATTTCTAATCAACGCTAAATAGGGCGCAAGATTCGATGATCTACCAGGGCCCGTTATAAATGATCCTCCATCTGGGTAGACATTTGACTGCGATTCTGGAACCTCTTTAATAACGACTCTGGGATTTGCTAACAGATTTTGTATTTGGTTCCTTTGATTCCTAATCAATGCCAAATAGGGCGCAAGATTCGCTGATGTACCAGGACCCGATATAAATGATCCACCATTTGGATAAGCATTTGGCTGCGGTACTGGAACCTCTTTTATAACGACTCTGGGATTTGCTAACAGATCTTGTATTTGATTCCTGAGATTTCTAATCAACGCTAAATAGGGCGCAAGATTCGCTGATGTACCAGGTCCCGTTATAAATGATCCTCCATTTGGATAAGCATTTGGCTGCGGTACTGGAACCTCTTTTATAACGACTCTGGGATTTGCTAACAGGTTTTGTATTTGATTTCTGAGAGTTCTAATCAACGCTAAATAGGGCGCAAGATTCGATGATGTACCAGGACCCGTTATAAATGATCCTCCATCTGGGTAGCCATTTGACTGCGGTTCTGGAACCTCTTTAATAACGACTTTGGGATTTGCTAACAGATTTTGTATTTGATTCCTTTGATTCCTAATCAATGTCAAATAAGGCGCAAGATTCGCTGATGTACCAGGACCCGATATAAATGATCCACCATTTGGATAAGCATTTGGCTGCGGTACTGGAACCTCTTTTATAACCACTCTGGGATTTGCTAACAGGTTTTGTATTTGGTTCCTTTGATTCCTAATCAATGCCAAATAGGGCGCAAGATTCGCTGATGTACCAGGACCCGATATAAATGATCCACCATTTGGATATCCATTTGGCTGTGGTATAAAGACCTCTTTAATAACAACTCTGGGATGTGCTAAGAGATTTTGTATTTGATTCCTTAAATTACCAATCAATGCCAAACAGGGCGCAAGATTTGCTGATGAACCAGGACCCGTTATAAATGATCCTCCATTTGGATAAGCATTTGGCTGCGGTACTGGAACTTCTTTAATGAGGACTTTGGGTTGCCGTAACATATTTTGTATTTGATTCCTTAGATTTCTTATCAATGATAAATAGGGTGCAAGGTTGGCTGATATACCAGGACCCGATATAAATGATCCTCCATTGGGATAAGCATTTGGTTGCCGTATTGGAACCTCCTTTATAACAACTCTGGGATTTACTAGCAGATTTTGTATTTCATTTCTGAGATTTCTAATCAACGTCAAATAGGGTGCAATATTCGCTGATGTACCAGGACCCGTTATAAATGATCCTCCATTTGGATAAGAATTTGGCTGTGGTACTGGAACAACTCTGGGGTGTGCCAAGAGATTTTGTATGTGATTCCTGAGATTTCTTATCAATGCTAAATAGGGTGGAAGATTCCCTGATGTGCCAGGACTCGTTATAAATGGTCCTCCATTTGGATAAGCATTTGGCTGCGATACTGGAACCTCTTTAATAACGACTCTGGGATTTGCTAACAGATTTTGAATTTGAATCCTGAGATTTCTTATCAACGCTAAATAGGGCGCATGAGCCGCTGATGTGCTAGGACCCGCTAGAAATGATCCTCCATTTGGATACGCACTTGGCTGCGGTACTGGAACCTCTTTAATAACGACTCTAGGATTTGCCAACAGATTTTGTATTTGATTCCTGAGATTTCTAATCAACGTCAAATAGGGCGCAAAATTCGCCGATGTACCAGGGCCCGTTATAAGAGATTCTCCGTTCGGATAAGTATTGGGTTGCGGTACAGCAACGACTCTGGGGTGTGCCAAGAGATTTTGTATTTGAATCCTAAGATTTCTTATCAACGTCAAATAGGGCGCAATATTCGCTGGTGTACCAGACCTTTGCGACAAAAGATTTTGTATTTGATTTTTCAGATTTCTTATAAGCTCTAAATATGGCGCAATATTAGATCGGATTATCTGATTAACAGTTGCTTGTGGGGTCATAACTTCCTTAACAACGACTTTGGGATGTAATAAAAGGTTTTGTATTTGACTTCGCAGTTTCGTTATTAACTTCCAGCATGACAAATCACTTGGTGTCACCGCGGGGCCAATTACTAGGGGATGAGTAGTCGGCGAAATGTGTGATGGTCCTAGTGGTATTTCCTTAATCACAACTTTGGGATGCAACAGGAGGTTTTGTATTTGTTGATTTAGGTAATTAATTTGGTTCCTTTGTTTTTTAATTAAATCTAAGTAAGAACCAGCTTGTGGTATTTCTACATTAGAATTAAGATTTGTTTGTACCACAGGAACTTTGATAACAGTCCTTGGATGAGACAGCAAATTTTCTATTTGATTTCTTAGTTTTTCTATTAATACTAAATAAGGTGCAATGTTTGAATTCACGGTAGGACCATAGCCTGGAGTTGAATAAATGTTTGATAGTCTTATTGGTAATTCCTTCACGATAACTTTGGGATGCAACAAAAGATTATGTATTTGTTGGGTCAAATAATTAACTTGATTCTTTAATCTTGTGATAAGTTCCAAAGAGGGTGTAGAGGCAGGCGACGCATTGGGCCCAGGCAATGGAGCTGGATAGATATTTGGTTGTGAAACCGAAACCTCTTTGATGATTATTTTAGGATGTGATACAAGGTTTTGTATGTACGTGGTTAAATAAGCAATTTGGTTTTTCAGCCTACCTATTAGTGCCAAATAGGGATGCAGGTAGGATGATTCAGTAGGGCTGATCAAAGTAGATTCTGGAGCGGAATAGCTGCCTGGTTGCAGCACAGGAACTTTCTTTATAACTACTCTGGGATGTGCTAGAACACTTTGTAGTTGTTTAGTTAAATAATTTATTTGATTTCTCAGATTTCTTATTACCACGAAAGACGGTGAATTGTTAGGTAATTCAGTAGGACCTACCAAAAGTGATTCTGGAGTCAAAATATTTGATTGTGATACTGGAACTTCTTTAATGACCACTCTGGGTCGTGCCAAAAGATTTTGAATTTGTCCAGTTAAATAATTTATTTGGTTTCTTAGATTTGCTATTACTACTAAATAAGGCGTACTGCTAGCTGAGGTAGTAAAACTAGGTTTTGAGTAAACATTTGGCCAATTGAAAGGAGCTTTGTTAACGTTAGATTTGCAATCAACGAGGAGCGTTTGCATTTGCTGCCTCAAATAATTAATTTCATTTCTAAGTCTACCTATCAGCGACTGATAAGGAACGTTGTTAGATGATTCGTTAGATTCAATTATAGGTACGTTTAAGGGAGAATGAGGTTGCGTTATAAGATTCTGTATTTGTTGCCGCAAATTATTTATTAAATGTTTTTGTTTTTGCAAAATTTGAAGAATTTCAATCGATCCCGGAGCTGAAGGAGTGTTTAATATGTTTAATGGTCCTTTCGGATTCAAGAAGTTTTGTATATGGCCGTCCAAGAAATCTGGTTGATTCGAAGGACCGGTGAAAGGGCGGTATGTTCTTTCTGGACAGGGTACTGGTACTTCAATTATTCTAGGAGGTTGTGGTACAGGAATTATTTTCACAATTGATTTCGGTGGTTGAAGGATGGGTATTGGTCTTTCTATTATTTGCGGACGTGGACATGGTGATGTGGGAGTGGAAGGTACTAACACCACTTTTACGACTACTTTAGGTGGTAAAGGTACTGGTACCTGTTTGATGATAATTTGTGCAGGTTGCGGTATAGGAATTTCCTTAATAATTACTCTTGGAGGTTGTACAATCGGTACTTTTTGGATAACTATTTGTGGAGAAGGACAGCGTTTACCATGAATGATTGGAACTAATACTTCTTTTATTACAATCTTTGGAGGTTGAAGAACAGGAACCTCTCTTACAATAACTTTAGGAGGATACCCTGTCGGTATGTTTTGAAGAACCACGCGAGGGGGTGGACATTTACCACCAGGAGACATTGGAACCGGAATTTCTTTAATTATAGTTTTAGGAACGCGAGGAATGAGAAGCGGTATTCTGCGAATTATGATATTCGCAGGAGGGCAAGCTACTGACTGATTTGGCCCAATGTTATTAGGGATGTTTTGGTTTGAAGGGCGATTACTGAAATATGCTGGAAATACTTGCGCACACGATTGTGGCGGTTGGCTTGGGAATACGGGTACCTCTTTTATTATTATTTTAGAAATCGGGCAATTTGTCGAAGGATGCAACTGATTACCGGCGTATATGGAAGATTCGGGTGTAAAGGTATTCCCTGGACTGTAAGGTCTCAGGATTCCTTCGTTAAACGGACATGCAATTCTAAGATTTTCTTGCAAAGAAATAAGTTGATTTTGTAGATTGCGAATATGAGTTTGTTTTAATTCAAGTAACTCTCGCGCCTTGTCTAATTCTATTTGTATATCTGCGTTTGGCAAATTTTCGAACATATTGTTAGGTTGTGGTAAGACATGAGGTGCCAATTTACATTGAATGGGAAGATTGTTGTAATTATTTTGCAATTGTTTAATTTGCACTGTGAGAGTATTTATAACTAAATGTTTCTGCTGAAGACTTAGCGTGGCATAGGAAATTGCCTTCAACAATTTAAATTTGTCCGCTTCGATATTATTTCTGAAATAGTTAAAGTATTGTTTCAACTTTGCAAGTTCGAGCATTAACATGTGTATTCGAATTTTATCTCCGCGATTCATGGCGTTTTGTAGTTGATTTACAAGACGGGCATTTAATCTTTGCGACGCAATGAACTTTTGTATGAGAGCCGCAAAATTATTTTTAACACTCATTAATTGAATTTCTAACAATCGAACATTTTGCAAGGGATTTAAGAATTGTGGTTGTATGTGTAACGGTGTGTTTTGTGTAGGTCCATACGCAAAGCTTACTGAATTTTGGGGTCCAGGTCCTTGGATTTCGCAAACTTGTTGAGCCTACAAACACCAAGTTTATTAAAATCCCATAACAAAACAATTAACGGGCGTAACAGATAAACTAAATGCATACCTTAATCAATGCTTCTTGAAGTTTTAATATTTCTCCCTTTTGTATTTGGAGTTGGACTTCACTTTCTTGTAGTTTCTGTTGGGTAATTTCAGCTATCCTTTGCAGTTCAAGGATCTTCTTGGTCTGATCGTCACTAGTGGTAGCTTGAAGGTTCTTGGCTAACTCCAACATGTAGTAACATTTATCTGTTTCTCCATTTTTATTGGCCGCATCTTCCAGGCGTGCTATAAGATTCTGTTTCTGTCTCTCGGTTATTTGAAGATGCTCAAATAGTTGAGCATAAACGGTCTTCTGCACATGAAGGTCTTGTTCTAACTTATCGGCCAACTCGGCTTTACCAGACAGAACTGCAACTTGATTAAGCAAGTCCTTGCACTGCTGATTGCTCGCTGCGCATCCTTTAGTGATTTCAGCTTGCATTAGCTGAAGTCTGTCTTTTTCGTTTTGCATTTGATTGACTAACTGCTGTGTCCTCTGTAATTCATTAATCAACTCGGCGATCTTGTGGTCCTTGTCGGCGATATTTATATTCTGGCCGGTGCAATCACGTTGTAGAAGCTGTGTTTCTGATATATACTGTTGTAATTGACCATTCTTCTCTGCTAACTGGAATTCAATCTTCCTTAGCTGTTCGTCGCATGTTCTGCGAATTTCATTTTCGTTCTCTTTCGATTGCATCACAAAGTGTTTTAGTTTAGCTTCTGTTTCAATTATGAGTTCAGATTTTTGGGCGACAATATTTTTAGCTTCGATATTTTCAGCAGTGAGGGCATCAATTCTCTTCTGGCATCCCATGATAGTCTTTTGCAATTCAGCTGTTGCTCTTCCCAGTTGTGATCTGAGTTGTTGTTCGTTCTCTCCACATTCATCCATGTTCTTCTTCAGAAGGAAATCTTTCTGTTCCAATAAACGTTGCAATTCAGTTACTCTAAGCATAAGCTCGTCCCTGACCCTAGATGTTTCACCGTTGGCCAATTCACATCGTTGTCGTAACATGGTTTCGGCCTCGAGTGCCGTCTTCAGTCTTTCTTCGAAATCGGTTCTTGAGCGTTGTGAGTCTTCACCGACCTTCTGCAGCTGTATTTTCAGCTGTTGCTCGATGCGTTGGGACAGTTGAAGTTTCTCGAGGAACTCCATTCTTATTGTTTCAACGAAGCGATCTTTCTCCATTAATTGAGCAGTAAGCTGTTGCAATTTGCTGCTATAATCTCCACTTGAACTCATCAAGCCCTGCATTTCGTTTTCGAGTCTTTGTTTGTGTTCCATCAACTCCATAACTCTCTGTTCTGTGATTGTAAGTGTTCGTTGTAGATCGCCATTACTTAACTGCAGGGCGTTAATCTGTTCGTTGTATCTGGAAATTGACAGTTGTTCACTCTCGAAGCGTCGTTTGAATGAATCTAGTTCCAAACGCAATTTCTCGATGATTCCGTTCTTGGTACATATGTCGTCTTCCAATTTTGTCGTAACTATAGAGCATTTAGTAATCTCCTCGTTCTTTTGCTGAATTTCTGCAGCCATGGCCATAAGTTGCAGCTCTCGGGCTTCAATCTGGCGAACATGCCTGTCGTGGATTTCGGTGCTCGTGCGTTCAACGCTCTCCTTCGCCTCATTCAAGTCGGTTTTGAGTTTTTCAATTTCGGCAGAATACTGAGAAATCGTCTTGTTCGCATCTGACAGTTTGGTATCTCTTTGAGACAACGCGATGGCTGATTGTTTCTCTTGCTCTTCCTTTTCGGCGATCCTCATTCTGAGTTCACTTCTAAGCTGTTCGACTTCGTTCTTGTAGTTGCTTTCAGCTTCTTGCAGGCCTCCTTGGTACCTTTCAACGTCAAGAACTCTAGATTTCAAATCCAGTTCGGTGGTTTCTAGTTGAGTCTTCAAGCTTCGTATTTCACGTTCTTGCGTTTTTAGGACATCTGTGTTGTTTTCCAGATCAACTGTCTTAACGCTCAGTTCCCTCTTGGACCTTTCCAACTCCGTCTTCAAATTATTTTCAAGTTCATTGCTTTCATCGATCTTCTTCTGCAGTGCAATAGACTTTTCTTCTAGTAACGCCTTGGTCTGAGCCAATTCAGCTTTGAGAGCGGCAATTTCATCGTCCTGTTTCTTACAGTTAGCTTCATTTTGTTGTAACTTACTCTGGTACTCGTCAAGCTCTTTGTCGAAAGTGCTTTGCGTTGCTTGAGTTTGGACGGCACTCTTAGAAAGCTCAGACTGCAGGTGCTCGATGGTTTTAGCACTCTCAGTTCGCGAATCTTCCAGCTGTTTCTGCGTAACTTCTAGTTGTTGTTTGAGTGACGTTAGAGATTCTATTCAAAGGGAGCGTTAAATAAACGTTTTTACGATTTGGTTTTGGACTTACCTGAACTCGTCACTTGCTCTCCTTCCAAAACAGATCTTTTCGCTATCGCATGCTGAAGCTCGTTTTTCAGAGAGTCTACCTCTTCACGAGTTTTGACCAACGCTTCTTCGGCTTCGAAAAGTTTGCTAGAGTCTGACTCTAGAACTTCAGCTCGCTGACGTTCGACCACTAACTGTTCCTCTAAATCTTTTATTCGCTGGACGTTCGTTTGATTCGATACCTTGCGGGAGAAGATTTACGTTTATATTTGTGTACGTTGGGTTCGATTTATATTTAAATTCGTTGCCCAAAGTACACTGCTGATTTAACACAACTATGGTATAAATGATTTACTATTATGTCCAAAACAATGCGGATAATCTAGATCTACATTGCGTAATTTTATGAGCTCCCAATACTATGAGCAATGAATTTATTGCATTTAATTTAATCCGAAGTTAATTTAGCGACACATATTCACTCTCAACATGCGTTTCCATTAAATAATTATGTATATGTTACTGCAAAAGGCAGAAATGTAGTTAATTACAGAATTTACTAAAATCGAGAGGTAATGTCCGAAATGTGATCCAACTAGATGCAATTTCGGGTTTTACCATTCGGACACGGTGAGTCCCAGGATTTACAAACTACAGTTGGTAAATGTCAGTTTCGCTTGGACGCGTAAGCTTAAAGGGACTGCAAGACAGCTGATCATTAATGCAGTTCTTACGCACGTAGGGCAGCAGTATATGTGATTAGAAAACCTTCTTGTTTGGTACCTTTTGCGCTGAATCAAGGGTTTCATAGTCATACATCTTCAGAATGTTTCTATAGATTGATGAAAGGCAAAATTTCTAAGAAACATGCAGACAATAATGTTTATATTTTTCAAGCCAAGTACGATAAATTTATTTCCGAAGTAGAGGAAACCAAGAACACAAAGTGTAAAAAATCATTTCACAGTTATATCGATTTAACATTATCATCGTTAGAGGCGGAGAAAAGCGTTTGCCTTGCTCTCTCCAAAATGTAACGATATTCGCTATTGTGTGTGTTATGAATATTGCATAGAGAAACGAATTCTAGATTGTACGGACGTTGAAGATAAAGAATTCTATCGCCTTGGTATCAAGAGATCCAAAAAAAGCTGATCCCCAGCGGGCTGTGGAATCAAAAGTCACGTCTTTTCTAGACTAAAGGAATGTTTATAATGTCAATTTCAGGTTAGGTTGTGTTAGCTGTCAATTTTCGGTATGTAATAATTTCATTGCGATATCTCTCTCGGAATTTCAGAAAATAAGAAAGAATCGAATAGGTCCATTCTCCGTCAACTTGAAAGCCGTTCCGAAAGTAAGATTCAATAATGAATGCTCTTTAAAATGTATTAAAAATCATTTTAAAAATATGTCAGAGTCGTATCAAAAAAAAGATAACTAATTTTTCTGACATCATAAACATTCCTTTGATCTAGTATAGACGTGACTTTTCATTCCACAGCCCGCTGAGGATCAGCTTTTTTTGGATCTCTTGATACAACTGCAGGAACTTTCCAGCATTTACTAAAAATCAGTATACCGTCTGCAACGAAAATCTCATTAGTTCCTCAGATGTGCTTCACGGCGCAACTTTAAAAGCACGAAAGTTGTCCCTGTTTGGTGGGCAAGGATATCAACAATGTAATTGCACGCGAAATTGTACCACCAAGAGGTGCCTGTGCAAAGCTTTGTAATTCGAACTGTCACGTTAAATTACTTTGTAACATTTTAATTGCAATAATAAATATCTCTTATTCCATAATATAATTAATTTACGAACTTGCTAATCATGGTTGTTTCAAAACTGACATTTACCAACAGTTGTTTGTAAATCCTAGGATTAACGGTGTCCGAATGGTAAAAGCCCGAAGTTGCATCTAATTGAATATCACTTCGGATATTTACCTCTTGATTTTGGCAAATCCTAGGATGTACGCGTTAAACCTAGGAATAACCATATTTCAGGCTTTTATAGTAACATATATACTACTAAGAAGCATTTGTGTAACGTTTCGCAACTGGTCTTAAAAATCAAATTTTACGCTTTCGATGCAATCTCGCTTCGATTTGGGAGAAGAAAAGTTGATTTTAAACCATTAAAAAGAATGTTTTGTTAGCTGATCCACCGTGCATATTAAAAGTAAAATCACAATCTGGTACGCTCGCTGAGACATTAAACTTCGTCAAGCCAATATTATAATTTCACAATGCAAAGCGTGTTGACAATTACTTGTTAATATCACAACCAATTCAATAAGTTATGTAAAAAGTCACAAATTATCTTTGAAATACATTTAGTTCTACCTAGCAGACTTACACTTTGACTAACAATGCTTCGCTGTAATAAAAAGATAAATCAATAAAAGACATTTTCCATAGGTTGAAAATTTGGAATGCTAAATGTGATTTATGACCTCAATTTCTTTTGATTGTTGTGTAGTCTTTACAATTTATGGGAAAACAATAAAGAATCGCAAGGCCACCTTAGCAGTAAAGAATTTTAATTAATACGCAATTAAGGTGCTTGACATACATAACACCTCCAATTTATCACACATTATACACATTATGCGAAGAAACATTTATGGTTTTCTTCTGTGGGTTGTTCAGAATTCATTATTGTTAATTTTACCAAACAATTATGTGTGATTTTTTAAAAAATTACAAATTTTGTATTAATTTTTTGAAAAAGCCGTTCCTAATAATTTAGAAAATAGATTGTACCACTTACTTCTATGTCGCCTTTGGTGATCGCGGCTTCCTCGAACTTAAACTGCAAATCTTCATTTTTCCGCTTCTCATCATCCAGCTGGGATAATATACTTCCGCGGTCTACATTAAGCTGAGAAAGAAGTCCAGAATATTCTTGAAGTTTCGATTCGCATTCTGATCGATACTGCAAAAGTAAACACGAAAATTATGTAGAAGATGTTTCTGCGGGATATCCGGTATGATTAATAAAAAACAACCTAACCACGCGATCATTAGAACAAAAACTATAAGCACTTGATTAATTTTAATGAAATCAAAACAAGTCTAAGTATTCAACATATCAAAGGCAACCGCAGTTCAGTTTTCATACCGTACTGTACTTTAATCAAAAACAGTCAAACTCGGTTATAGCGCGACCTTTGGGATTGCAAGTATTTTATAGTTATATCATTAACAGCCTTTGGATCCCATTTATGGGCCCGGTCTCTTCACCAGTGCTTCTCCTCAGCTTTGAGGTAGAAATACAGGGACCTACAGTTTAACATCGAATCCGAACGACAGAAAATCCAGGAGGTTTTTAGCATTAAGACTTCGCATTTTCCAAACAAATTGAGGAATTGTGTGGTGGGTTGCAGCACAAGATTTTTATACTCCGCGTGGTAATTCAAGGGAATCGAACCCTAGCCATGATTGACGTTTTGCTGAGCAACCATACGCTCTGCCAACTGTGCTACCACCACATTAGATATGTTATTTGACCAATTTATAAAATATTAGCTAGTAACCTGTAACTTACATGAAAATTGTTTTAAATGGAAAGCATGTTACCAATGTTAATATAACCATTATCAAATATAAAAGAACTAACATAAAGCAACAGTAACCTCTTCTTTACTGAGGTTTCTTTAGCTATATTTTGTAGACCGGGTCGCTGGCCCAGTGTGAACTATAGGGAGTGGCGAATGTATGTGTCTTGTTATTGTTCGCGGCCGATCACTCGGTCATCGCGGTTTGAATAGGTAATTTTAACCCAATGTCTAATCTGATCGAGTACCTGCGATGGGCAGTGTTTTATAAAGATCTTGCCCTCACCAGGATTCGAACCCGAGTCACCTTGGGTGCGAAACTGACCCTCTACCACATTATGGCATTTGGAATTTTCATGTGCAAATCTTAAATCCAGAAAGTTACGTCTAAGATCATTATCAGCACTACTTGAATTTGATTTAAAAAGTGGAGGTAATAGTTGTTAATTCCATGAAAGTTTCAAAAAATCATATAAAGTGCTATGGTAAAAGCTTTTGCCGAACGGTATTAAACAGGTAAATATTGGTACAGATTTAAATATGCAATCTAGGAAAATTCCAGAAAAGTGTTTCCTATTTAAATTAAAATTCGTATCAGTGTTTTAAGGTAAATATTTGCTGAACAACACATGCTATGAAATGTATAAAATGTAGTTTATGCGTGTCGTTTCCAAGACGTGCGAGCCTTATGCGTGGTTCTCTGATTGCTTTTCACCATGTATCAGTTCTGTTTCACTTTATTTCAAATGCTTTTCCTTCTCGTCAATATGTGTCAGTATTGTATCAAATGTATTCCCATTTGTCAAATTTGTTTCACTACTTATTAAATGCTTTTCCCCACTTGTCGAGATGGACTAAATATTAGAAAGTGTAGAGTTTTCAATATTTTTAATTTCAACAGTAGGTATGTGAAAATTAACAAAAAAAAAACAATGATAGAAACTATCGAACTATGAAAGAATTTCTTTTTGCTCCATGCAACCACTTAGATAACTCTCCATACGTTACAAATAATGAAGACTATACTCATCAATGATGTTTTCTGATGGCGCACGAATCGTCGCTTATGGTTCATCTTCATTGCTTGATTCTACCCTCTTTATTCTTTATTTTTCCATGCAGAAAACAGTTCCTCAATCTGATTTTAAAATGGGCTATACAGTGGGAGAAACACAGTTTGGTGACCATGGTTTTGAATCAGATTTACTATTTCGAGATTCCTGTAAAAAGGCACATTGTCTGTTTTAAAATGCGCCCCTTCAAACCATCGTTGTTCACATGGTTGGTTAAGGTCACTAGGAACTCGTCGAAATGTTCCGTATTGTACGCCCTATCATGAATTGAGAACATATATAATGGATTGTCATAGCGGCAGCAATAGCGTAATTTCGGCTTTTGAGCTGAGCTTTGCGTACATAAGCTGGCGTATTCTTGGTGAACTTACCACGAGAGGTGGGAGAGGAAACGTTAATACCAAATTCATCTAAAAAGAATATTTTCTCTTTATCACCCATAATCCGATTGTAATGTATAGCATATCGAAACCTCTGTGGTATGACTTCTAGCGAGTTTCTTCTTTCGGGTACGTTTGTGACTCTTAAGTGAAAAACGAAATTCGTTGATAGTCGACTTGTAAATTCGCGTACCGGGCCATTTCTGGAGATACTTGATTCTGCGGGCACGAATAGTTTGGGTACAATCAAATCTGTTATTTCTGTTCAGATGTTTTACTAGCTTTCCGAATTTTTTGAATGCTGCTATTTTTCTTACCGTGTTAGGTAGACTATTGAATTGCTGTTCAACCAGCAAACTGGACGAACCAGAATTCATGGCTCTTATTATTAGGCCACGTATTTCATTACATGTTTTGCTATTATTTCCTTTTTTAGGAGGCTCAGCCATCTTTACTTGTTCTTTCATATCAAAGTGTGAATTACAATTTGACAAATAATGAAATTGATTTGATATAGAAGGAGACGATTTGATATAAAGGTAAAAGCATTCGACAAGAAGGAAAAGCATTTGAGGCAAAGTGAAACACAACTGATACATGGTGAAAAGCAATCGGAAACCCTGTAAGTTGGAAATACAAATATGTACTTCGTAGACGGCCGTTATATCCGAAATCTATTTAAACCTGAGTTTGTCGCGAGTAAGTTGGACTATAGTATAAACAAAGCTTTCCTGAAATGATCTTTTGGAATAATATTAAATCCAGTTTCAGGAAAGAGACGAAATCTGATCATTATATGACATTAAGTATTAATTTCCAACACCTTTCAGTGGTGGTTTTTATTTTTCCCAAATCAAAAAATGATATTTTAAATTTTAAGATTCTTGGCCACCTCCTAAATTTAAAACTTTTGTGTTTATCTTTTTTGTACCAAGTAGGTGGTCTTGAAAAAAATAAACAGACGAGATTAAACAGTAAAATTAAATGAAAATAACATGATTTTAAAAACATAGCATTGTAATCATTCATTAAATATAAATTGGCATTCTATAGCAACGGTGAGAAAATTTCGAACGCCTACAAAGTTATACCTTATACCGGTTCCACACGTTTTCACTAGCAAATCAATGCATTTTAGCGTTATCACAACGCAGATTACAAAGAACAAAAAGCCAGTTTACGAGCTACTTGTGTTCTATTTTACAATAATCTAGACTGCATAAAAGCAATGCTGCAATTCATAATTCGTCTCTCTTATGCTCCATTTCATTTAATGCCCAATTCATTTACAAAGCATCTAACATAGGGTATGTATTCTATTATTACACTCATCAAGTTGCAATTTTACAATTGTACTGGAAAATTTAAAAAAATATTCATAATGTATATTCATAAAGTTTTTTCTATGTAAATATTTTTAACGTCCGCAATGAATGGTATTGCAGAGTCAAAGTAAGATTTGAGAATACTCATCCCATAATAAGGTAAGTACCGCATCATTAATTTGAAATACATGACCGTGACAGGCACTCTGATAAAAGTTTATATGTTGATTCACATGTTTGAGAATACAAAAAAGCAAAACAATATAATTTGTTGTTGTTTTTGTGGGAGGAAAGGGAGGCGGGAAATTGAATTTCAAATATTTAATACTCAAGTTGACAATTCTTGTACCTCTCTACACATTCATTAACAACATATTTAATTTAAAACGGTTCGGTTTTTAACTCTGGAGTTTTCAAAAATTCATAGTGGGCGCTACAGAAAAAAAGGAGTAGGATGAAGTAAGAAAATTGTAAATTCTCATACAGTTTATTATTATACTGAAAATACTAAACATCGTGGTTTAAAAACACACTTTTCTAAAACATTGATGGGGTTCATAAAATTTTGGTAAGTTTTAAAATTCTGCAGTGACGTATGCAAAAATAAAGGATACAACCATCACCTACACAAAAATAAATTCGTCACCCAATTATGCAACGTCTAGAACGATAGTGGGAATGGAATGATTAATAGGCAAAAAATTTACAAATTGTAAAACAAGTCCATTACAGTGATGGAAACCACAATAACAAAACTTCATTTTCGTTTTAAAAATCGTTATCTACGGCTACAAATCATTCCGGAAAACGTCTGTAACTGAACGGGTTTTCGGAGCGAGATTTGCGAAAAATTGCTTTTTTATCAAATCGTTGCTTATAGCCCACATATTATCGTAAACTCGTAAAAATTAATGTCGGGGTAGAGGCGTACTTAAAGGCGTTTAGAATTGCGCGTCCGGCCCACTGCCTTATTATTGAGATACAATTTTAATTTAATAGCTGAATTTGTTGCCGATAACACAACGTTTTTTTTTAAACTGAAAGTTGCATTAATGACCGAAGCTATTTAAATTTTCTAAAGTAATAAATACCTGCTTAATCCTTCCAACTCATTACAGCGCAATTAAAAATTATTATGATTAACTTTCTTATCGACTTGCTCTGAAAAGTAATTGATTCGAATTGAGAAACAAAATTGAAACTTTGGAATAACAATGTAGCAGCGTTTAATGCATGCCATTGAAAAATATTCAATCAAAGTTTATATATGCGAAGATAAATAAACAACCATAAAATAAAAACAAACAAACAACACCCTCAAATACTTACACAGGGTGTTTTGACATGGATCATTACATGCATGTTTTAAGTATTATTTAATCACATGAATATTTTTTTATTAGGCTTTTACGTTAATTAATGCCTGTCATATATTGTTTTGAAGTGAAAATTATAAATTTAAAAACTTGCTATGAACATTTGTTTATTTTATTTAATATTTTCCCAGTATTTCTTACAAACAAATTTAATGCTGGTTCAACGCCCTCGTTCGTTGCAAATTTATATACGATTCACTTTTTCGGTATAACCTCAAATAAATGAATATTAGGCAGTAGTAAATTGGGATTATACGGAGTATGAAACATTATCGTCCATTCTAAGTCCTGAATTTGAAAAGGTAGATTCTACAATTAAAAATTCAGTAACAGCCCTTTGTTTCAGATTAATTTCCACACTTCTCCAAGCGATCTAACAGTTGGCTATAGAGTTAGGAAATAACAAGTTACTTGTAGGTAAGCAACTTTGTGTAGCTTTTCAAAGCGCATTACTTGAAACGAAATACCGCTTGTAGCGATTACGAGCTACATTAACTCCAAAAGAAAATCTAGAAGCTGCATTTTCGCTATAAAAATTTAACTAAAAACCAGCAACTCATTTTATGTATAAATGTGGTGAGATTTAACAATTTCTAGGCGAAACTACGAGGCTTGTTCAGCTGAAACCCCCCATCTTTGATCAATTTAGCCTTGAAACCAATGCAATAATTCAAATGACGTTTGTTAATGTTAATAGTGTTTGTAAGCAAGGCATTAATAAGTTTCTGGCGTTTGAATTTGATTCTGAGTTTTAAAACTTCGATTTTGAAATGGCGCTTGTTGTTGAAAATCCGTCCAAGTTTGATTAGCGTGCGGTCCTACAATTTTTATGCGTTGAGGGTGTGCAGCCATTGCAGATTCATACGCGAATGCAAGCAGTGTATGGAAATGCATGTATAGCGTACCCAATTGTGAAGGAATGGTGCCGAAAATTTAAGAATGGAAAAGAGGGGACTATGGATGAGCCGCGACCAGGTGCACGGTGTACTTCATTAACAGAAAACAAGACGGCATGTGTGGAAGGCCTTATTAGAGAAAATCGCCGAATTTCGATTAGAGAAATTTCAGAAATTGTCGGCGCGAGTGTAGGATCTGTTCATAGTGTTGTTCGTAATCTGGGTTACAGCAAAATTTGTTCGCAATGGATTCCTCGGCTCTTGTATAATGAATAAAAATGCTTGCGAAGGGGCTTATCTCTGCAACACCTCACAGACTATCGGCAAAATGGCTATGAATTTCTTCTGTCAATAGTTGCTGATGACAAAATTTGGTGCCATTACTACGAGCCATCCAGTAAGTTATCGTCGATGCAATGGAAACATTCAAGTTCACCACCAGCGAAGAAGTTTAAAGCTCAACCTTCTGCAGGCAAGGTGTTACTAACATTTTTTTTCCGACCATGCAAGACCCTTGTTGATAGAGTTTAAGCAACCTGGAGTAAATTTCAATGCAAATCTGTACAATGAAACTTTGAACAAGCTTCATCAAGCAATAAGACGGGACCGTCCAGGAAAATTTATGCGTGGGGTCATTTTGCTCATGTTGCTAATGTGGTACAAGAAAATCTCCAACGAAAGAAATGGAGGGCTTTAGAGCATCCACCCTATAGCCCGGATCTATCGCCTTGCGATTTCCATATTTTTGGACCGCTGAAAAAGGCTTTAAAAGGTCGGCATTTTGAGTCTGATGCAGAAGTACAGATAGCTGTGGAAGACTTCTTCAATCAGCTGACATAAGAGTTCTATGAGCACGGTATGCAGCGGTTAGTAAAACAATGGGATAGGTGCCTTAACTGTTACGGTAATTATTTGTCATTAAATTGTTGAATACATTTTTTATAAAGCAAAGATGGGT
This sequence comes from Limonius californicus, assembly GCA_014611495.1. Classification (NCBI taxonomy): domain Eukaryota; kingdom Metazoa; phylum Arthropoda; class Insecta; order Coleoptera; family Elateridae; genus Limonius; species Limonius californicus. Next base: position 43,668 of record JABXWE010004782.1, on the reverse strand, counting down.
TTCAATTGAATACACCTCATAAATTACACTTTTAACTACCACACTCATAATTAAATAAAGATCTAAAGTGTTACAGTCACGGACAGTATTAAGCCTACAGACCCGAGAAGTAATGACCACATGTAGGTAAAGAAAAACCTACATACATTTGTAAAAAAGTTTTAATTCTGTACATCCTGTACTAGTCAGTGTTTTTCGTGTGTCGTATCTTACTCAACCAGCATATTATGATTCAGTTAATTGTGCAAATACGAAAGTTGTTATTTTTGTTGCTGGCTTACTGAAATCATGAACGCCAGTGAAGAAATGGGTTTGCCCGAGTTGCAGTGCCTTTAGGGGTAATTACTTTGTAACGTAGCAAAGAAATTGCTGAGACAACTAGTTTGATAGTAGTTTTCGTGTAGCTAGTTCGTTTTTAATGGCGGCTTTCCCATTTGCATTGATTACAGTCAGTATCACTGACGTTTCTTTCTATCACCGATGCCACTGCGTCAGGCAACGGCAATTTTTTCATTTAACTGGTAAAAAAACTGTGCCTTAATATGTACCAATTCTATCTATAAATTTTAGCGGGAATTCAAAATAATTTGTAGGAAAAGCCATCCTTACAATTTTAACTAACACTTCCCACACACATATATAATAGTGATGGAAACACAGTTACAAACAGCATTAATCTTAAAGAAACGAGAAGTAGCGACCACACACAGGCAAAGGAAACCCTATATGCTTCTGTAAAAGTTTTAATTCTGTACATCCTGTATCGGTACCTTCAAAAGTGCAATTTAGCCAATGCTTTTGGTGTGCTGTATCTTACCAAAATACTAAACTATGATTCATTTAAATGTACAAATATGCGTCTGAAAGAGTTGCTTTTCCATCATTGCTTGTTTGCGTTAATTAGCGTATTATGGTAGTATCACCGAAATTGCTATCAGATTCCACTGAGTGTGTTGAAAAAAACTGTGCCCTAAAATGTACCAATTGCATATTTTTTAATTAGGATACATTCCAATATTATAACTGCTGTTTTGTTTTTAGTTATTTACATATACAATCGATGTACAGTACTTAATGTAAACATTATTTTTACTTAAACGTGAAAACAAAAGCATTTTACAAATAGCTAATAATTTTTAATTTATAACAATGTCAGATTACAAAAGACCCCTTTTCAAGGTTTCCCACGTTATTAGCTACAATCTGAAATATCTGATAATGTGATTAAATTGAAATGCAGAGCAACCTTGAAATACCTTGTTGCTATTTAGTAGGTAGAAGTTGCTATTCTTTGTTAATTGTACCGACACTAAGATGATAACTCCACTCTTTTGTTGCCAATAATTTTAACCTTTCGTCCATCCTTGGAAATAATCAAGGTTATACATACAATGCGGTCGTAAAATGCTCCCCTCCCCCCTGCTAAATTTTGAACGACTTGATATTTCTTCACAAAAATTTTTGTTCTTTCATGGGAGGCTAAATATTACTTTTTAGTACATATTTACATTTATTTTTTTAAATGGCAATGGGGTCGAGTGACACCTCATTTGATAGGTCTCTTTGAATAGAGTATAATTCTAAATTTTGGGAAAATTTTATATATTCAAAAACAAATAATCTGTTTCTGATATTAAGCAAAACGCTAAAAAATGTACGAGGCGAAACAACAGAAGTAAAACAATTGAAATAATTACTCTTTTTGTACTGTTACTTTAATTCAGTTATTGTGTTTGCTCACGTTTGAATATTGAGTGTTAAAACAGTTGATACTAACAATAATTATCGCGAATGTTCGAACTTTGCAGGAGTAAACTGAAGCAGTTTTTATTTTTGCTGTAGCCAATCGAAACTTTCACGAAGCCGAAAGAATATTTAATGAACGTTTTCCTATTTCGAGGACAACTTTTGCAAAAATTTATTAACACTCGAGGATACGTTGCATCAAGATAATTGCGAACTTGTCTGCTAAAATGCGAAGGAGCGCCATTTTGCTGGAATATGATATGCATATCAAATTCGTTTGGATTATTTTCAGCAATCTCAACTATTAACGGATGGATGAGGTTTTCCAGCATGTTCAAGTACAATTCCCCAGTAATGTTTCCGTCGATAAATAAGGGACCTACGATATGGTCGCCAAGTATTCATATCCACACATTCAATTTTTGCTGAAATTGGGTGTGATCTTTTCGGAAAACATGGGGAATTGGGGATTTTCATCGCACCAATATCTTACATTTTGTATGTTAACAAACCCATTAAAACAAATGTGCATTCGTCACTAAAACAAATATTGCGAAGTTAGGATGGGTTTCTTGCAGTGGTTTGGGTCATGCCCTCAGAAAATTCGAAGGGTCTTTTCGGATCATCTTCAATCCACTGGTGTAAAATCTTCATTTTGGATGGATGAAACTTGAGCTTTAAAAACTTTTTGACAGTGGTCGTCGATACATCACATATCGCAGCTACATGTGAAGTTGATTGCTCAGAATCTACTACCATTTCACCGACTATCTGAATTTGTTTGTCTTCTGAAATTGGGGGTCGTCCAGGGTTTTTCCTGTTTTGCACACTTCCACGATGGATTGGTCGTCGTGGTCCAAGAGAATGGCCTCCATGATCCCCAGACCTGACTTCGTTGAACTTTTTTTTGTGGGGGTATCTTAAATCGAAAGTTTTTCAAACAGAACCCGATTCCCTTTTGGATTTACGACGTAAAATAACAGAGGCTTGTGCAAATATCGGAGTTGAAACTTTCCAGAAAGTACGGGAAGAGATATTAAATAAGTTTTTCTATTGCCAAGAAGTTCAAGGAACACACTTTGAACATTTATTAAACTAGTATTACTGTTCAGTTTTCGCTGTATAAAATAAGTTTTCTTCTGTTTTAGAATCTTCTTCTCCTTCTTCATTCTTCAATGGTGAACATTTCGAAAGCATACCTTTTTTGCTTTAATTCTTAGTTTTTCCCCAAACTTGATATTTTCATTCATCTGCCATTTTTGTCTGGATGAATATTTTTGTATGAAACTCAAGGATCAGACGCAGAATTAAAATACCAAATGAGGTGTCACTCGACTGCCATTGCTATTTATAAAAATAGTTAACATGGTGCCTAGCCACCATTTTGAAAGTTATAAAATTTAAATATGGGTTAAAAAGTAGTATTTAGCCTCCCATTAAAGCACACAACATTTTGTGAAGAAATATCAAGTCGTTCAAAAGTTAGTAGGGGGGGAGGTCATTTTAAGACCACACTGTATTGATTGACTTTTAAATTTTTATTTAATCTAATTCTTGTCAGAAACTGCGTAGCCCAGTGGGCACAGCCTCGAGTTGCGACGCAAGATGACCGGAGTTCGATTCCCGGAAACCGCCATAATATGCAAGTGGGTTTCTGAGTGGTAATTTCGGTCGACTCAGCCTTAAATGAGTAGCTAGGGGTAACACCCTGGGGTAACAGTAGGCGGATGAAGCGTAACGCTGGCCACACCAGCCTCCTCGTAATGACGACCGGCTTTAGCAAAAGTAGCAGCTACTCTCCCAAAGCCGTTGTAACGATGTAAAGGGATACTATTATTATTATTTAATCAAATTCTGATGCTAAGGCTTAACATCGTATCTACAGAACCAATCTGTATTTTTCGTTTTTATTTCTAGTAGAGTCCAACGTATATAAGGTGAGCTCGGGTGCAACAAAATCCCGAATTTAATAAGCTTTTAAATCTCTGTTAATACCGCAGTTTTTTACACAATCATTTTTTCTATCTACTGAACGAAACACGCTGTATAAGTAGCGGCATATATAAACGTTGAACCTAGAAGAAAGTGCTTTTTGCTTGCTGTACTGTTTTTTGCCACTTACCATGATCGCCCGGAAAATCCGACAAAAATAAAAACATTTTATAAATTTCTAGCTAGTGTTACGCAGAAAATATAAACCGTCAAGCGAACTTTACGTAAAAGCATCTGTTAATAACGAACTTTCTGGATTTTTTCTCGTTTGAAATTCCAAAATTTACCTGTTTAATATCGAACTATCAACGGTTTTACTGATGTACTTTAGATAATCCTTAAATTTATAATATCTATACGGGGTAACTATATAATAGTTACACAAATTTTGTAAGCAGTGATTATCCATCTCAAAAAGAATATACGCAAAATTGCCTTATACAAATGTGTACGGTTACGGAGTTACAGCCTTCTAAAGTGAGACTTGTCCGATCACTTTTCAGTGATATTTTATGTGCGTACGTTACTCACCAAGGTTGCAGATTAGAGCCTAGTTTCTTTGTAAGAAGTGTACCAGAGGCGATTCAAGTGGGAGGATCAGGTAATCTTTTCTTCAATATCTTTTAAATTACATTGTTTTTCTTATTTTTGACAAAACACTTTTATATGCAATGCAAAAAATCCAAAAAAGTACTCCTGTTAAAAGTAAATAAACTCATCGGTTTTCCAGTTATTAAGGCATGTTCAGGTGAAACATCTATTGGGTTGTACCTTGTAAACTAAGTGTTTGCGGGCAAATGTTTATATGATCTGTTTTGATTGTCTTGTTGTGTTGAATCTATGCTGCGAATTTAATCCCCATATTACGAAGTTTTCAACGGCAACTCGATTTCTCATAAAAATTGTATTAACTGGAAAACCGATGAGTTTATCTACTTTTAACGGGGGTACTTTTTTGGATTTCTTTGCATTACAAATAAAAGTGTTCTGACAAAAATAAGGAAAATAATATAATTTAAAAGATATTGTAGAGAAGAGTACCTGATCCTCCCACTTAAGACGCCTCTGGCAAACTTATTACAACGAAACTAGGCTTTAATCTGCAAACTTGGTGAGTAACGTAGGCACTAAAAATTTCGAAACATTCGCGTATCTATTACCATAATTATATGCAGAAAAGTGATCGGACAAGTCTCACTTTAGAAGGCTGTAACTCCGCAATCGTACACATTTGTATAAGGTAATTTTGCGTATATTGTATTATTTTGATGTGAACAATCACTGCTTAAAATATTTGCATAACTATTAAAGTCACCTTATATATACACGGTTTTTCGAATAACGAGCCTACATGTATTTATGCAACCCATTTTACAAGTGGTAGCTAGTGGTATGAATAACCATGTATAAATTAAAGCAGGGACAATCAATAACGACACATTAAAAAAGCAGCTAAAATACCACAATTTATAGCTATGTATATGCAACCGCTTTTTTTGTAAGAAACGCTTATTTCACAAATTAATAACATTTCTTGAATGTGAAAATAAATGTTTGCTAATATTTAATATGCAGTGCATTTTAGGTTATAGTAAAGGAAATATTTTTTTGCGTTTCGAAAATGTAGTGAGGAAAGATTTGCAGTCCCAAAGGTCTTGTTATAATCGAGTTGGTCCGTGTTTTTAAAAATGTTAACATTTAACATAGGTAAAGACTTCACCAAACATAAAAGTCGAGTAATCATGATAAATAATGTCATTGAATATTCAATGATAATGTGTACATTTTTGAAGTTATTTTTGAAGTTGCATCGATTATTATTAACCATACACACATCCGTCGACTTACCAAAAAAATCTAAATAAAGATACCTTTAAATTTGTGTTAAAAGAATCATTTTCTTTAACATTTTAAATTATAATTGGATCAGCTATTCCGAGCGTTTTGGTGTAACCAAAAAAAGTATCTACCCGCTGGGACACATTTTGTGGAAATTTCTTTCTTTCTTAGAACGCCCTTTTTTCCTTAAAATGTGAAAATAGCCCATTGTAGGACTTCATATAAGGTGCAAAACACGAACAAAACAGGAAAGCGCTATCAAACAATGTGCGACTCCTACTTCCAGTAAAATCAAACATTTTGCAAATGTAATCTCCTTATTTCATGCATTATACTCAGAGTACAATATTAAACTGCTTTCCAATGCAATAATTTTGTCTGTTGTGCTTGCTTAATTTGACGTTAAGAGACACACAGCCTATGCTGTAATTCTTATCTAAATCACAGTTGGAAGATATTGAATATTAGACACTTAAGATTTAATTGAGTTGTTACATTACTGCATCGATACAATGGGATATTGTTAAATTAATTGTGTATGTTTTGAAAAAGAGCTGTTTACTTTTTGTTTTCCCATGAATTTTCATTGTTACTGAGACGCAGTAAGTACAAGCTTTTTTTTAACTATATAGCAATTACGAAATACCTTTCTTACTTAATTCAAAACTTGTATTTATTTAAATACAATATACAATAAAATTTAGGAGTGGGAAATTAAGCATATTGATAAGTTTTATTGCCATTTCAGGCGGCCGAAATGTATGCCTGTTTATGCATTCATTTGTTCATTTAATGAGCTATTTATTTATACGTGCAGACCCTTGCATGACCATGGTTTAAATATTCAAACAAATAACTATTTTTAAATATTAAAATCTATTTTCGTCAATGATTTATGAATATTCCCAATACATTTACGTTATGCGATTTTTAAATTCTAACATACTTGGGAATATTTCAAACAAACTTTTGGAAAAAAATTTCCATATAGCCGGTTTTTTATATATAGTTTTAAAATGATATTCATACTTATATATACGTTTTAGTGCAGTTACTAAAAATAATTTTAAAAAATACAAATAGAACGACAATGTGCAAATATTACAATTTTACGTACATTAGGAAAAACCTTAAATTTCAATTTTTTAGTTTTGGAAGTTAAGAAAAGACACTTACATGTTCGTATTCCGACCGAAGAGTTGATAATTTCTGTTCGGCCTCGTCGGCTTGGCTAGCTGCTCTGGTAACTTCTGAGCGTTCCAAGTCCCGTTCCTTCAGGAGCTGTTCGATGTGAAGTTGCTTTTCTCGTAGCACATCCTGTCCCAACAATAACATACACACTCGAAATACGAGTTCCCCAGTAGTCCTCATTTCACGGCACAACCACTGGCTATCGCAACATTACTCCTAGATTAACAATTAAATTTCCCGCAAGAACCACAGCGGGAAAGAGCAGACCTTAAGCTCGGGCACTTGTTCTTATAATGCTGAGGAATGAAACCAGGTATGTACGAGAACTTTGCGAACAACGTGCAAAGTTTAAGATCTGTCACCCTAAGTGGCCAGATCATAACTGAACTGAAATGGGGAAGGGCATTGTAAGAACAACTCGTGTAGGAGTGGACGCTTATCAATCTGCGAAATTTCAATTAACATGCCTAGGTTTTACATGAAATGGAAAGTTGGGGAGTGGGAAATGTGAAAACATTGCATATTGTTCCTAAAATAGACCTAAATCAATTTAAATAATTAGAATAATTGAAACCTCATCAAATAGTCGCAACTCTGTTATTATATTTGATAAATAGAGCAATTTCCCAATCCATAGCACATTTGATTAAGCACAAATAATCTTTCAAATCTATATAAAATGTTAATTTTTCTTCAGTTAGCGACAACTCCAATAATGCACATCATAATCGAGCTCTCCTACACTATCATTAACAACTTGAAAATGCTTCATCCTTGGATTATATCCTTTCATCTGCTACCAAGAGTGACCATGAACGTTATCATGCTATTGATCCTACAAATAATTATTAGATTTTGAAAATCCATCAAATTGGATATACAGCCATGGTTCTTAATAGTTATCCTGGCCCTAGAAACAATCTACCATTCGTATCATTATTTATGGCCATGCATATTATAACTCAACATTACTTAGAATGTTTCTAAAAGTTCTTAAAATCCGAATACATTTATGGTTTTATAACTAAGACATGACCCCCTTAAACAATACGCTTTCAAAAGTTTCTAGAATATCCTCTAATTACGGGAGAACGCCAAATTTATCGTTCTGCTATTTAAACTCTAACCTCTAGTTCTTGATCATATTTTGGTTAACTCGATAATATTAAATAATAAACCAGAAATATCAGAGTAAAATAAATGTCACATACATGGAATATTGGAGAAGATACTGTAGAGTGACTAGACGAGAAAGGATTAGGAATGAACAAATTAAAAGAAGAATGAAGGTAGAAAATTATATGCTGAGCTATATAGAAGAAAAACTAATGGAGTCCAATAGGTAGAAGAAAGCGAGAAGGACCCAGGAGGTCATGACGGGATGAAGTAGACGAAGCCACTAGGAAAAGAGAATTAGAAGAGAGAGATTGGGAGGATAGACCACTGGCGAGAGGAATTGAGAGAATAAAAGCTATACAGATCCCAAAATATATAAATGGTAAATTTGAACTTTTATACGACTACTATGTCACTAGCTTTTCAAATAATTCTAGAATTTCTTCTACCTTATTTGGATATATCGTATAGGACAGTTTGTTGAACGCAATCGAGACATTCTTATATGCGTTAATTTTAGAGACTGTCTTTGGATTTCGTTAAATTGGAACTAACTGAAATTCCTCCAGCCTCCTTTGTTTTAGCAACTTGCAACTACTACTACAAATACTTCTTCAAACGTTGTAGCGATCTACTAATATAATCGCATTGCTAAAACTCTCTTCTTCCCTACCACCGAATGGGACAATTCCACTAACAGCAATCGGGGCAGTATCGTTGATAGAATCTTACAAATGGTAATAGGTTCCATAAAATTGAATAACCCTTGAAAATAGAAACTTTACCAGCCCCCTTTATTTTATTAATTTACAAATACTTCTTCAAAAGGTCCTACTAATACACCGAATTGGTAAAACTTTCTTCTTCCATACCACTGTATGGGAAAATTCCGCACTCATTATTGTACTAATCTTACAAATAGGTTCAGTACACCCCTGACTTGAATATTAATGGGAATTGAATTAATTTTTTTTTGCTCAAAGCAACTTATGGATAATCCATAAATTAAAATTATTTTGTCTATTGTTTATTTTTTCCACAGTTATAGTAGGTGCGAACATAGACATTACAATGGAACCGATCTTTTTAACATTGCTTCAAAGGCTCTATTATTCTCCTCAAACCAATCGACATTGGCATTTCTTTATCATTTTGTTATTATGACCCTATCCTTCGATACTACCACATCTTCTGGCATTAGCAAACACCAGTTTTATTTGTATTATAATTCCCTTATCGTTCTACTAATAACAAACTATTCTTAAATTCTACATACACCCGCCTTATTGTACTAGAATGGCCATGCGCAAGTTCAATAATAAATTTAACAAACATTTCTGCTAAACTACCTCATATTTATAATCAAATAAATCTCTTCTACCGTCCCACCATTAAAACCTCTAATTTCCTTTTCGAGATTTTGAATTTATTATTTATTTGCGTAAAAGCAGGGGCAGTGCTTCTATAAGTTGCAACGTTGTTTCCAAATGCCTTTTCAATACCTTTATATCTATATTATCTATATATTAAGAGAGAACTGTTCCAAAACATTTGTATGTTAAAAAGTCCCTTAAGTTCTCCAATTTTATTAAATGATTTTCTATTTTCTAGGTAATTTTATAGTCGTATCAAGCGTTTTAATTATTTTAAAAGTTCGTAGGACTGTCTGTGTCGAACGATTTCGCAAAAGCTATACACAGTTATGGTAGGAGTACTTTTATCGAAGGTGTTGTAAATTAAATGTTAAGATTATTTGTCAATAAAAAGCAAATCAAACGAGTTTTGTAGTTTTTCACGGGTTTTTTTAACTTTTAAAGTATCGAAATTAGTTTATAATTTAATTTTATAATAGCCGTCTTCAAATTTACCGCATATTTAGATATTCTAAAATGCAGATTGTTTTTGCGAGGTATGCGTATTCTTCCCATAAGCTTTTCTTATTATTTACAGAATTTTTAGTAATATTACGTTCCATTCTTCCTTTATCATTCTAGTTTACTTTTGTATTTCAACGCCTCGCTCATTATTCATTATCGAATTATGGTACATATGTAGTACTACCATCGTTGATCTTTGAAATAGATATTCTTCAACGGTTCTACATAACCTCAAATTGCAGTCAAATGAACCTCTACATATTATGTTATTAAGACTTGTCTTGTTTTTATTTAACGCAACAATAGATAATGCAATTCTGCAAAGGCTTTATACACCTATAGTTAAGATTTAGGCTATCAATTCTTTGATACTGAAAATCTTCCCACACGTTAGTAACTGTGGGAATAATTCATTTATTAGTTTTACGTATAAGTTTTCTTGTTATTGTGACAGGGAATAAACCCTGGAATATTTCAAAAAATTTAATAATCTAGGAGCAGTGTCAGCAACGAGGAAATGATCCAGGCAGACATAATCAGGAGAATAGTATGTACTTACAAAAAAAAAAACTTTTTCAGGGCAATAGTATGATTAAAACAAAAATAACGATGTATAAGGCAGTAATGATATCAAGCGTAACTTATACAGGCTAATTTTAAACAAGCAAGTTCTAACGTACAGAAATTAGGCTTTTGAAGATAATACAGACGAGCACGAAAATGGATACTAATAGAAACAACAGCATCAAAGGGTAACTGCAAGACAAAGTAGATAAGTCTGAATTAAGATAATTCGACCTGCTGTTGAGGAAATGGTGACAAAGAAGGTCTATTGAAATAGTGTTACTAGAAAAAATATAGAGGGAAACCTAGAAAGACAAGTTTTGGATCGAAGAGGAAGACCCTGGACTGGTACGAGGTAGATTAGTGTAGATTAAGCAATAACATTCAATATATCGCCAGAAAAACAAAGAATAAGACTTATACAAAGATGTATAATGCTACGAAGAGACAGAACTGGGAAACTGGAACTGAAGAAACATAGAGATATTAAAATTTTAAACTTGTATTCTACCACATACTTTATTTATCTAAGCATAACCTTCAGTGCTGATATGTTTTCAAACATAATACATATATGCTACAACTGAAAACCATATGAAAAAGCCCTTATCATTAATTAAACTCTAACTTGTCTTCAATTAGACACCCTTCAAAGATTTTAGAAAGCACCTGAAGCATATTTCGATGTCCATTATCAGTATTTTATGATACTATCCTTGCAGTCTATCACCTACCCAACTTCTACTAAATATAATAGTTTCTGAAAGGTTCTGTAGCCTCTTTACTAGTTGTTTAAGATCTGAATATACTCTACCATTGTTTTGGTGGAAGTTACTATTTTACTGTTCTGAATAGTCTTTTTGTGGTTATCATACGAACACCATATCCTCAGTTTCTATCATTTCTCCAGATGGACATTCAATTAGTAGCCGTACTAATTTTATTGTAACAGTTTTATATATTGTTGTATTACAAATAATATTCTGATAAATTTCTAAATTTTGCATCTTCTATTGTATTATTAATCATGCTAATAAGTTTAGTGATTGATTTAAGTCGAGTTTCCTTATGGTCCCGCTACTAAAATCCTATATTAGGATTGAACTGTCTCTCCTCTTTCACTAAACATACTGTACATTCACAACACTAATTTTCAAATATCTTAAATATCCACAGATGAAATTGAAACCAGAGATTTCCTATCGCCCTCCTATTAAGACTTTATTTCTGAAACAGCAATTTTCTCCCATTTTCATATTTAATTATTAGCTTCTTTACTGATAATATACTGTCTTTGGAGTGGAGTGTACCCCCCAAGTGCAGTTTGCGGCTCGTTTCGATATCACATTCTCCCTACTTTACTAACTTTCACTACAATTATTTCAATAGTGTCCAAACAATGCGCAATGTCCACAAAACATTATTCTGATCTTACAACAATTGCTAAAATGAAGGACAAGAACGTATTCAATCAGTATCTGCCTTCATAGTGATTAAAATTCAAAACTAATCAGATATCGATACTTAGTATTGCGTTTATAAATAAGTGTCACAACACCGACATAAATTCTACCACATAAAATCTGCCCAACGCCCATTAAAGAGAACTTACCTAATATCGATTAAAATGCCTTTAAAATTGTGTACCGCGCGACAAAATTAAAGTTTTTAGTGTAATGTAATCTGTCAAAGTGATCTGTAAATGAATCAACCATAAAAACTGATTTATAACTCGGAAAGGCGATAAACTCTGTCTATTACTAAACTGCACAGGAAATGAAGGAACTTAGTAACTGTTTTGCTAGTTCTGAGCTGTGTCGGTTGAAACCGCATAAACCTCATTAACATGCCAAAAATAACAGGAGGGTCAAAATGCTAAGTGTTGACTTTGTAGTTTTGAAGAAATACAATTTCTATTGAAGGTGAGCTCAATTAGACTAGTGCTTTTCAACCTATGGGTCGCGACCCAAAAGTGGGTCGCATAACTATGAAAGGGTTGCCAAACATTTCTTAGACATTCATATTTTTAGGAAAAAATGTCATAACCTGTTCCGGATCGTTGCGAGAGTCATACGACTATTACTAGCTTGTAGAAATGCAAATTTTTTAATAGCTATTAAGCGTCCTTTTGTCGCATTGTTTTCAGATTCAAAGTGGTTACTGTTAATTGCTTATCTCTATGACACACTCAGATAAATGAACGAGTTAAACACTACAATGCAAGGAAAAAAGTAAACATTACTTCGTTGCAGAGAAAAACTAAGAACACTTAAACGTAAGTTTGGAAGAAAGATTGCTTCTTTTCTTAAATTTACTTCTCGAAGAAACAAATTCGTCATTTGTTCAAATTAAAGAGAACATCTGCAAAACTTTAATATAGAATTTGACAACTACATTCTAGAAAATTTGACCAAATTCAAACGGGTAGAAAATCCGTTGAATTTTAAGGTGATGAATATTGACGAATTACAAGAATAACTCATAAATATCAAATATGATAACAATTTCCAGAATATTTATTAAAACAAAGAAGAATCACTAACTTCGTTTTGGAAAAAGACAATACAAGAAAAGTCAATATAATAGGTAAGTACAGAGGCTTTGAATGTATTTTTGCCATTTGCCACGAATCTTTTGCGAAGCTCGTTTTTCTACATTAACATCAATCAAAACAAAATATCGGACCTGTTTAACAACTGCAGCTGATTTCAGATGCTGCTTAACAACTAAAACATCACGATTTGACAAACTTTTGCAATAAGGAACTTCCATAATTTTTAAAACGTAAACTAAGCATTGTTTAAAGCGGGGAACATAGTTTACGTAAACTTTATGCAATTGAATAGAAATTGTTGTAACTAGGCTCTCTGATATAATTAACCGAAAATTAAACATTTATTATCCATACCGACCACAGGCGGTATACATCGGTTAAGGCCGACCATCCGGTGACGTCAGAGTATGTCACACGCAGCTGAGTCATCCTGTATTGGTTATAAAAGGGCTCTTACTTTAATTTTGGTTTTTTTTTCTCTCCACTAAAATCTTCGTCACATACAAAGGTTAAAAGTAAAAACCATTACTGAATCATTTTCATCCTTTTTTTTCGTTAGCTTGAAGTCTTTTCCTTCATTTCTTGGTACATTCGTACACGTGGGTATAGTCTACTTACCAACTTTCAAAAGATACTTGTAGAATAAGGAAATACAAGCTGCTTGTAATTCCGTTTAAAGCACTGGCCGCATTCAGGTAAATTTACATAATGCGAAGAGGATGAGGTTATCTCGGGGTTGTGATTCAAGCAAGAAGCTTAAATTCTCTGTTTTTAATTTATTATTTAAAATTACCCTATTTAGTTGATCTATTTTCATTTATGTTAAAACCGAGTAAACTATGTATCAAAATTAGCTTCGTTAATTAGCTTGCATGAGTAATAAGGTACTTTTCAGAGATTAGATTACATCGTTGCGTTATTGTATCCCTTAATTACCTAATTTTTAAACAGAAGTAAACAGCGCAAAGCAGTTGTTGATGAATTTCGGAGCGAAATAGATATTCATTTATACTTTATATAAAATTGTGGACACCGTAGACTGATACAGAACATTTAATTCGGCGAACAATATATCCAATGTACCGGGAAATCTGCTTGCCTACGACAAAATTGCAGTTTTTCGTTAAAAAATTTTTACTGGAACATCACTATTTGTATGTAATTTAACACTATTTCAAAAAAACTTTGTATACAAATTTGACTAAAATTTCCCATAAGCTGAGTAGTTAAGGCATTATACATTGTTACACCCACCATTAGGCTTAGAAAGTTCTGGAGGTAGCAACTGACAATAAAATCAAAAAACTCTAATAACATGTAATCTTCAGATTTCGCCCTTATATTTAGTTTTCTGCAGTAGCAAGTTAATCTTCGTTTAATTGAAGGATATTAAATTGTGGATATTGGTTGATTAAGTTGTTTTTGTTGTGATTTTCTGCCTGGAAGCGAGTGTGACAAAGAAGAAATTATTTTACCCAAATACAGTACGGTCGCGGTAATCTGAACAGCTGCCGACTCGAGTTCCCTTGTCTCGACAATCCGAAAAAAATCCTCATAATCCGAATAGCGGTTTTGGTTTCCATTTTGCACACTCTGCATTTTCCTATACAGCAAGTGTTGTCGGGGATTTACACATGTTACAAGTTTTAAATGGCAGATAGGGGAACCGACGCGTAATTACATCTGAAACACGATACAACACAGGCACCATACGCTATACTTCTAGAAGAGGTAGTTCTGCATCACCCAAGAAAATAATTATTTCTTGAAGTTTAGCTACATTTTTATGATTATGAAATAATTTTTCATAGTAAACAACGAGCCTCCAGTCGTGAAATAGCTATAAAAGTGCAGTGCAATCAATCCACAGTTATTAGACCGATAAAAAACACTCCGAAACGGGATAAAATGAAGATAAACACAACAGTGGCCGTCCAAAAAAACATCGGTGAAAGACGACAGTGTATTGTGGAACGCGAGCCTGTCAGACAGAAGTCTTAATTCGACAGATTTCACCAAAATATGATCCGAAGCTTGTTATGTTCATTTGATTTTGCCGCTTCATCTTAATTAGGTCTCTTTTTAATTGCCGCTCTGTATCCGATTACTACATTATTATTTCCCGAATACACTTTACTGGACCTTTTTTGTTATCATGGAGAAATGCCGATTAATATTTTGTCTATGTGCTTGACCTGCCCTTGAAGGGAGTCCTACGTGTTAAATTGTTCTAGAATTCTTGCAAAACATTTCGCAATGCGGTGAAATATTTTCGGCCAATGCATATGCCGTAATCAAATACTGTAGGGGCGGTTTGGTTTTCGATGGGTGTCCATCGCGTTATTTTCGTATCGCTGTTTTCACCGTGGGGTGAACAAAACCATCGACAAGTGTCGGATTTAAAGAAACACGCAGGAATTTTAACTCTTGGAGGGCAATTCATTGCGAATTGCTGATCGCCGTTGGCGGTTTATTATCGAGCCCATTTCCTGTCCCTCTGGATGTGCCGCTGCTGCGACAAACTAGGAAGCTTCTGCAGCGAATATGTCGTTTCCAAATTTCCCGAAGAACGTCTGCCTTTTTCCGGACATAAAAATACCCCAAATTTCGCCTGCCTCTCTCTCTACTCTCTACCGAAGAAAACAAAGGTAAATTCAATTGTTAATTGTGTTGTGAAATCTTCTTCCGAGTTTCATTATCAAGTTTCAAGTGCTGAACCTTTTTTGCTAATGCGACTTAAAGCGACCTGCAGTCGCCAGTTGTCCTAGTTCTTTTTGTTAACTGTAAAGTGCAATTATAAATTATAATTTTTGTAAACTCACGACGTCACTGGCTGCGTAGATCTGTTCTAGTAAATTAAATGCCGTAAGCCTCGGTTCGAAAGTTCCAACAAAATCTTGTATTAAACTATAAATATTATCATTTTCAATGTAGTCTTTGTTCTTGTATTGTGTCACTTATTTCAAATAGTAGAATTATATTTATCTTGAAATTTACATCTTTTATTTTTATGTATTTTTACTCTATTGTGTGCATGAACTTTATAAGCTTTACATACAGGAGGACGCACAATAAAGGTGAGTCCGATTCCCGTAAGCTGCTGGCTTTTCGGCTTTCCACGAGAACCTACAATCAGCTGTGATTTGGAAGCTGGCGCCCACTAATTTTGACGTACCTTGTACACAAGTACGTATAATTTCCCTCCCGTATGCGGTTCCCGTGAACCACCACTACTCCTCTGAGCTTAGCCGAAGGCCTTTTTCCATCTATCTTGTTGCGGGTCGACGAAAAAGCTCGTTTGGCCCGTAGCTAGCTACTGATGTAAGTGTACTCACTTCTACTGTAAGACGGAGGTCTCTTAAATCTGGATTTACGGGTTGCAAAGCCCGGAAGAAACCCCTCCTATCAGAAAAACAAAGGCTACACCGTTTGAGGTGGGCAAAAGATCATTCATTGGGCCCCAGAACTATGGCAGAAGGTATTACTTAGTGATGAATCTAACTTTAACATTAACAATCATGCTGGCAACGCATATGTTACAAGATTTCCCGGAGAAGAATTTTCACGACAGTGTGTTCTCCCAACAATAAAACATTTGACCTTTGTCATGATATGGGACTGCATTTCTGCTGACGGTGTGGTAGACTACATGTTGTATCTGGCATGATGAATGCAACCAAATATATTGATGCCCTACAAGAGTAGATGCTGCCTAGTGGAAAAGAATTATTTCCTGACAAAACCTTCATCTTTCAACATATGCTCCTTGCGGCAGGGCAAACGTTGTTTAATCTTGGATGTCGACCAATAAAGTTAAAAGAATAGACTGGCCAGCAAAATCTCCGGACCTAAATCATACAGAAAACTTATGGCGGAGGATTTCTAACATTATTTCAAGAAAAAACCCACAAAAAAATGGAATTACAAAACAATTACAAAAACTGGTGAATTCTATACCAAAAAGGTGTGAATTAGTTATTAAAAACATAAGATAGCCTATTAAGTACTAAAACAGTTTATAATTAATTAGTGTGTATTGTAATGAACATTTAGGTGTATACTACATTATTTTATATAATGTATAAGTTTTTTAATAAATTTTATATATCGAATTGTTTCCGTTTTTCTATGGATCAGAATTTGGGCTACTATTATTACTAGTATTGTGTTTGTACTTGTATTATATTTGCAATGATGAAATATAAAATATTTGAAAAAAAAATGGGTTTAAACTCAATTAATCTTATTTGTGCAACTGATGCATAATTTTTTTACACCACTGTAGATAAAGATGAAGATGTGCGTGAATCGACAAATTTAGCCAAACGCAAGGAAGGTCTACAGTTCTTCAATTCTGAAACTTGTATAACTTAGTGCTGGGAAACGAAATTCCTTCTCATCAATACTACTGCTAAGCAGTGGTGAGCTATGTAAATTTTTATTTGGCTAAAATGCCCAAATATCCTTAATGAAACTTTTGAATCCCATAGAATTCGAAGTTTTTGTTATTTTTGAATTAAGAGTAATCCGGTAATCGGTAATCCGACAATTGTACCGTACTGTAATACTGTAAAAGCAACAGCAGTTAGTTAAAAAGACCATTTTGATTGATTGATTGATTGATTTTACTGGGGGGGGTTTATTACTGCCCTTAACACTGCGGCCTCATGGGCCTATTGTGTATCCCCTACTGTCGCTAGTTGCTGTCAAGAAGATCCGTTCCCTTTATCAGGTCTAGGAGTTTCTTGATCAGACTGGCTTGCGGTTGTATCTCGTTGGGTTTGATGCCCTCGAAGATTCGATATCTTCTGCGAGCTAGCGCCTCGCATTGGAAAATTATGTGAGAGGCTGTTTCTTCTTCCTCGCCACATAGCCTGCATATGGGTTCTTCGTTGATTAGCCCTATGTTGTGAAGGTGTTGTCTGAAGTGCCAGTGTCCTGTTAGGAATCCTGTCACTACTCCAATTTGAGTTCTACTGAGCTGTAGAACTGCTTTAGTAAGTTTGTGGGGGTGGTTGCCCATCATAGTCTTACTTTGTCTTTGTCGAGGTGAGAGTCGCCAGTGTTCTGAATGTTTTGTTTGGACCCATTCATTGACTGCTCCTCTCACTGTCCGTTTCGTTAGGCCGACCACCGGTTCAGGCCCTGTGAACGGTGTTTCAGATCCTTGTTTTGCAAGTTTATCTGCGTTTTCATTTCCTTCTATGCCTGTGTGGCCTGGTACCCACACAAGTTTTACCTTGTTGTGGTTTGCTAATGTTAGGAAACTGCGAAGGCAGTTCCAGACAAGTTTTGACTTAATCTGGTTTGAGTTCAGTGCTTTCAAAGCTGCCTGACTGTCAGAGATAATAAGGATGGTTTTGTTTGTGTAGCCTCTTCTTATGTTCTCTTCTATTGCTGTTAGAATTGCATAGGTTTCTGCTTGGAATATTGTGGCAGTTTGGCCCAGAGATATAAAGGTACTATATCTTGGTGTGCTGCCGTAGACCATTTTAATAGTAGTAGAAATAGCTACTATAATAGGGGCTACAATGTAGCTATTTACAACATACTTACGTAACGTAACGTAACGTAAATTAGCTACCGAGTTTACCAAGTAGCTTGCCGTGTATAATGGTTTACATGCTTTACCTGCTAATGATACGTACTTTGGTGATCGCGCAAGGCTGCCATGACGTTAGGCACGTCAAAGGCACGCTGTCATTTGAAAAATTCAATATTTAAATATTTTTTGTTGGCATAATTTAGAACAATATAATTTTTTTAATTAGTACTACGCTAGTGTGATCTATTGGAGAATCGATAAAAATTATTTATAAAAACTTGGAATGTTGTCTATTAATACATTACAGAGTACACTGAAATATTTTTTCAGTTTTTACTGTATTACTAAGTGTCGTTTTTATTTAATAATTATGTTTCTGCTAACAGTATTAATTTTTTTGGCAAATTTTCTTATATTATCATATTAACTAACTAATTTCACTCAGTCGCGAGGTCCCATGTGATGCACAATTTTGGCCGGATTTTAAAATGTTAAGAAGCACCGAATTATACTATAGAAGCTGATATAGGTACATGATTGATATCGCTGTAAGTTATGAGCATAATAAACGGTGTGTGTGTGACACTATTGTCCATTGATGTAGTGGGATTGCAGACCTGCTCGTTCTTAGAAGTTGTTGACTGAGTTTTCCTCAAGATCGATTTTTCTATCATTTAAATAGATTTATTACCCCGTTTTAAACAGACAGGGCGATTTCCTGTATATACCTATTGGAAACAATGTATCGTTTGATGTATGGGAAGCAAGCTGTTACCATCGCTTTTTAAACACAAGCTCTTCATTTAATACAGGTTCGATATTGCAGTGGGTTAATATTTAAGATCTTTGGCCAAGTGGGATTATTTTATAAACAGTAAAATAATATAATTGTTTTTTACTAAAATATTATGTTAAATTGCACAAGAAAAAACCATAATTAACTTAGATTATATCAAAGATGGCAATTTATTAATTTTATTTATAAAATAGACCATTGTCGTTCATGCGGCAACTCCTACAAATACAATGCAAAAATCAGCAAATTATGCTTCCTGTTCAATAGAAGACAATCGAAAAATGTTTTTATTTTTATAATGTAGTCTGACATTACTTTATTCTTTTTGTAACGAAATAAACAAAACATTTTTAGTCCGTGGTCCGTAGGATGTATTTACTAATTTTGCAAAATGATATACGGTATCATAAAAGAAAACGTTATCGCAATAGTCACTAAAAAACAAAACGAATGTCTACAAACATATGTTTTTTATACTCTTAAATATCACCAGCACCCACAACCTCTCGCCCTAAACTCAATATATTAAATATTAAGGAAAATTGTATTAAGGAGGGATTACAAAATTCATCTTCTTTAACTATATATTGGAAGTGATATAATAAAAATAATAATAATAATAATGGTGAGGATCTACATCCCATGAAGGGGTTTGCCCTGCAGGGCGGAAGGTCAGAGCTCCCGTATCCTTGCTCTGCCAAATTAATGATACGTGGTAAGGTGGTGAGAATCACACATTAGGCAACCGCATTATTACCCCTTGTTAATTTGAACGCAGGTACTCGGTTATTTAAAGCGACTGGGTAGGCCGCCCGCCGGCCATCGAGTCGGGGGGTTTGGACTCCCGCCCTTCGGCACCGGAGGCCAGTGCTCTAACCACTGGACCATACCGGCGCGCCATTCGAAGTGATATGAAACTAGAAAATTAAGATTCAGTTTAATCTACATTATTATTCAAATACAGAACCTACTAGTTTACAGTGACCGTTGTATATTCAAAGCCCTAAAGGCATGAAGAACTGGCTAAAAAGAAGATATATAATTATAATGTATAATTGTCATTGTAATGTATACGAGGTGGACAGTGCAAACACGGACCATTAAGCTTTAATAATGTAAATATACAAATATACGAGAAATATTCAAATTTAAACAGGAATGTTTAAATTAAAATTCCATAAATTAAATTAATTACAGATTAGCCGTGACTCTTGTTAACATATCCATGGCAATTTATTCGCTATAATAGTATTGTGACAGTTACAGTTAGGATGTTCTAAAGTTCTGTTCATTGTACTGTGAAACATCGCATAATAATCAAATTTCTTACGAACGAGGGCATAAATTCGATTGATTCGAGTCGACTGCGAGCACTATACGGCCAACAATTTCATTCTAGAAGTCGGGTGTTTGACTTGTATAGAAAATGGGCCGTATGTTCGATGAGCTGCAACTTCGGCTAATCGTGAAAATAAAGAAAAGATTAATGCCCTTATTCAGAAAGCACACGGGTAGCAGCTCGTCAAATTTCTTAAAGTTACAAATTGGTGTGGGAAGCGTTGAAGACATCATAAAAGGCAAGCTAAAGTATCGTAAAGTGAGTGCCAGGTGGATTCCGTGCTTGTTGACGGGACTCAATTGTGACAAATGTGACTGAAAAAGTCATAGAACGTCATGCAACGTCAAATGCAGACTACTATTCAAGACTTTTAAGCGATAACGTTAAGCAGGCGATCAGGAACAACTGGAAGAGAAGTTAAAGTTCTGTTTGGTTTCTCTAAGACTATGTTCGTCCTCATAGCGCTGCAAGAACAAATGAAACCATAAACAAACTTCAGTGGGACCTCCGTCCACATGCAGCGAATTCCTCATATTGCTCTCTCCTATTTTTAATTGTTTTCCCACTAAAAGAATTTTTAGCAGAGAAAAGATTTCTGTTAATTAACGACGTTATCGAAGCTCGTCAACAGTGGATATGCAATCCAAGACTTTTTCCGGGAAGGTATTAGAAAACTTCGAAATCGATGGTGTAAGTGCATCGCTAGGCAGGGGGAATATATCTAAAGGTAAATAGTAGTACAAGTTTGGAGGAACAGGGTGTTCCAGTAAGACACTAGACTATGCATTCACTGTTATTCACAGACGATATATTAATTTCAACATAATGTTACAAAGATATGACCTATAAGGTAAGTAAAATATAGTAAGAATTCACTAAATAAGACTTGCATAGAAATATTAACAAAACATAATACATATGCGTGGGAAGTAAAATGGAAAGCAGAAAAAACACAAAAGGCAAGATACTTCACTAAAGATAGATAAAAATATTTAGGTACGACTGGAATATATGAAGAAGATATTCAGAATAAAGTAGCTTTAGGAAAAACTGCGACTAAAACCCTATACAGTGTAATATCAAATCAAAACATGTAAAAATACATTTCATGGTATAGTGGAAAATATAGCCTTATATGTTGCAGAGATTTGGTCTATAACCAATAGTAAAATATAAAACCAGAATTATGGAACTTGTTTTATGTGACAATGCTTTCAAGTTACAAGCGAAGGTAGACTTGGAACTGAAATAGTATGAAAAGAAATGGGGATAACTTGCTCTATAACAAAATTATTAGAAAATTCGACATATCCAACATGTAGAGGAAGAAGGATGCCCAAGGAAACCGTCACTTCAACACCAAGAGGTAAAAAACGAAGGAAGAAACAGTTCTAGTGGAATTAGTCTACAGTGAAAGCTCTTCTTGCGGACAGCTCCAATAAGCGAACATCTCTCTTAAACGAACAAATTTCCGGCACCAGCATTTTTCCTATAAAGTTCTACTTTAATTATATTCTTATAAGCGGACATTTTCATAAATGGACGAGGACACTATATTTTCACACACACTAAATCAAAAACCTCCTTTAAGGGGACGCTTAGTTCCTACTAATGGCTGTAAAGTATAAGAAGTAGAAGATAACAAAAGTGAATCACAAGACGAAATACAGGAGATCATCGAAGATTCTGATTTGATAAACTGTTGTGATAGGGTTTTAAATCTTGTCGGCAGTTTGAAATAATTCGCAAGAGATGACTTCACGGCATTTCAACATATAAAAAATTCGGAGAGGCATTTCCAACACTGTTTTAAGCAGCTCCTCTTAACGTTACTGACGCCATTTTTAACAATCACCATACTGATTTCTCTTAAACAACTGCAAGCGTACCAAGGCGATAGAATTCTTCATCTTTAACGTCCGTAATATCTGCTAATAGCGTTTTTGGATCTGTTTCAGGAAATTAACATTTACTAACAGTAGTTTGTAAATCCTACGATTTACTGTGTCCGAATGGTAAAAGTCCGAAATTGTATCTAACTGAATATCATTTCGGACATTTACGTCTCGATTTTGGTATATCCTAGGATGTAGGTGTCAAACCTTGGATTAACCACACTAAGACATTAAGACTGTCCGAAGGGGTTTGGAATGACATACTCTTGTGGAAGCAAAAAACGACCAAGCTGTGGAGGGAAACCTCCAGAAGATGGAATATAAACAGATTTAAATAGTTCACACAAGACCAATCGTATAATCGGGCATCTTTGACACTACGTACGCTTAATCAAAGGAAATGAGTTCAAACCGTAGTTGAAGACAATCTCTTCATAGTATGTTTTAAGAATATTTATATAATTATCCGGTGTTCAAAAATATCCGTCTTACAGAATCGTAACTGCTTTTTGAGACTATCTTTATTATATGTTTATATTTCAACTTTTATTAAAATTAGACCACCCACTCCGGATATACAATGGAAGGAACAAAACCATTAACCCACCTTCCCACTCACCTACTGATTAATATTTTCCGAAAACTTCTTTGAAGTTCCTTGATTTGTGATATTAACAATCGCACAATATGGGTGTGCAAACATTTTGTAGCGCACTAATTATTTGGAAATCAAGCACCATAATCTATGTATTTCCTTAACAATATAAAATAGCTTACACAGTTTATAAGTTACTGCATACAACAAAATGATATTTACAATAAATAATTGTAAAAATCTAATTTATGTTTAATAACCCATAAATTTAATAAATCTGACTTTTGGTTTATTAAGAGTCTATAAATGTCATTTATGAATGTGTAAATAATTGTCATAGGCAGTAAATAATTTTTATTGTGGACTACCTACAACGAAACATATTCCAGTTGTTATCTTTATTATCGTTTATTAGTATTCATTAACATTGGCTCCAGTTAAATATAGTTGTAAGAATGCCTACAGGTCCAATAATATCTTAAGTATGATAACTTTCTTTTGAAAATTTCAGCGTGACTCAATGATAAAACCCAACAAATGCATTCCCTTACAATTTCAGGCCCACTTGCGTGAACATATTCAGTAAGGTAATGAAGATTATGATGCAATCTATGTATAAAGTTTACTTGAATAAAACTGCAACATACGGTGTAACTACAATCAATTTTGTATTACGCAAAAACGAATTTTTAACCAACTTTATGGAAGATAATCGATTAGCAGACCCACATTCCCGAATGATAAATGAACCAACAAAAATTAAATTACGTGGCTGATAGTTTGATGCATTACCAGTGTAAATTATATCAAAGGTAGACTTGGCATCAATAGACATTACGCATTGTACTGCTAAGATGAAAGAATTACAATAGAAAGAATATGACAAATACACGCCCATGGAGTTGAATAGTTTCAAATATTCAAATGCCAATATACATAATTTTTATATAAAACTTAAGAATCTATCAAATATATAAATAAGGTGATGTATTTTCGAAGACCGAATAGTTTATGTGTATATTAGTATCATGACTTTTGTTTGGAAATGTATCTACCACGCAGTTCAGGAACAATGTTATTTAAATTTCTACCACTTGCCATCCATTCATTTACAGAATGCTGGTTGAAAATTTGAAATAGCTAAAGGCACAGATACACTATATATAAAAATTTTACAAATAGGAATACTAATTACTTTATCCAACAACTTCCCTAAAATCATAATAGTGTTTTTTTTTTGCAAAACTTTATATACGCGATAAGCTGTACTAGAATGTATGGTAAAGCTTCGTTATTAGAAACTAACCACGAAATTGAATGGGTTCAATTGCCATTCACGGTACATAGACCCAAATTTATAACTAAGATACAAATATAATTCGAGTGACGACACACGGTGTAGCAAATACAAACCAGTAGCTTAAAATTTAAAGTTGTTTCTCACGGAAGCAAATAAATTCCATTCAAAAACATTAAAGCTATCGCTCTCAATGCTAGTGGGTTGATTCTTTGCATATCTGGATATGTTTTTGTAGTGATTAAATTCCTAAACTGCAGAATTATTCGGCTAAACTGGAGTGAGCTCAGTACTTAAAACTTTAGGGTTTTACCCTTGAAGCATGCAGCTTTCATTTCCAGTATATCCACATAATCTTTTATGTAGAATTAGAGAGGTAGACTAGTGATTAAAGATTCAAACTATGGATAAATTTAGCACAAAGGAATTGATAGCATCTCCACGGAATTGTTTGATTACAGATTCAACCTATAGATAAGTTTAATCCAAATGGAATTGATAGCGTCTTAAACTTACTTAAAACAGTCGCACAATGTGATTCCCAACGTATGAGTGAGCTATTTTTGTAGTGCTTAAAGACATAACCTCTAGAGTTATTCAGCTAAACGGGTGTGGGCTCGACATCTAAGTCTGTACGCTACTGCCCTTAGAATATTAACGATGACAATCCCCTGCAGACTAATGATTACAGATTCAAATTATAGATAAGTTTAATCCAAATGGAATTGACAACGTCTTAAACTTACTTAAAACAGTCACGCAATTTGATTCCCAACGTGTGAGTGAGCTATTTTTGTAGTGCTTAAATACATAACCTCTAGAGTAATTCAGCTAAACGGGTGTGGGCTCGACATCTAAGTCTGTACACTACTGCCCTTAGAATATTAACGATAACGATCCCCTGTAGACCAATGATTATAGATTCAAACTATAGATAAATTTAACCCAAATGGAATTGATAGCGTCTTAAACTTACTTAAAATAGTCATGCAATTTGATTCCCAACGTATAAGTGAGCTATTTTTGTAGTGCTTAAAGACATAACCTCTAAGAGTTATTCAGCTAAACGGGTGTGGGCTCGACATCTAAGTCTGTACCCTACTGCCCTTAGAATATTAACGATAACGATCCCCTGTAGACTAATGATTATAGATTCAAACTATAGATAAATTTAACCCAAATGGAATTGATAGCGTCTTAAACTTACTTAAAATAGTCATGCAATTTGATTCCCAACGTATAAGTGAGCTATTTTTGTAGTGCTTAAAGACATAACCTCTAGAGTTATTCAGCTAAACGGGTGTGGGCTCGACATCTAAGTCTGTACACTACTGCCCTTAGAATATTAACGATAACGATCCCCTGTAGACTAATGATTATAGATTCAAACTATAGATAAATTTAACCCAAATGGAATTGATAGCGTCTTAAACTTAATTAAAATAGTCACGCAATTTGATTCCCAACGTATAAGTGAACTATTTTTGTAGTGCTTAAAGACATAACCTCTAGAGTTATTCAGCTAAACGGGTGTGGGCTCGACATCTAAGTCTGTACGCTACTGCTCTTAGAATATTAACGATAACGATCCCCTGTGGACTAATGATTATAGATTCAAACTATAGATAAATTTAACCCAAATGGAATTGATAGCGTCTTAAGCTTACTTAAAACAGTAACGCAATTTGATTCCCAACGTATGAGTGAGCTATTTTTGTAGTGCTTAAAGACATAACCTCTAAAGTTATTCAGCTAAACGGGTGTGGGCTAGACATCTAAGTCTGTACGCTACTGCCCTTAGAATATTAACGATGACAATCCCCTGCAGACTAATGATTACAGATTCAAACTATAGATAAGTTTAATCCAAATGTAATTGATAGCGTCTTAAACTTACTTAAAACAGTCATGCAATTTGATTCCCAACGTATGAGTGAGCTATTTTTGTAGTGGTTAAAGGCATAACCTTTAGAGTTATTCCGCTAAACGGGAATGGGCTCAATATCTATTAAACTTACTTTATACGCCACGCAATTTGATTCCCAACCTATAAGTGAGTTGTTTTTTTAGTGCCTACAGACATCAATTGTAGAATTATTCAGCTAACCGAGAATGGGCTCGATATCTATTAAAGTTACTTTAAATAGCCATGCAATTTGATTCCAACCTATAAAGGAGTTGTTTTTTAGTGGTGCTTAAAGAGATACACTTTAGAGTTATTCAGCTAAACGGGAATGGGCTCGATATTTATTAAAGTTACTTTAAATAGCCACGCAATTTGATTTCCAACCTATAAAGGAGTTGTTTTTTTAGTGCTTAAAGACATAAACTTTAGAGTTATTCAGCTAAACGGGAATAGGCTCGATATCTATTAAAGTTACGTTAAATAGCCACGCAGTTTGATTCCCAATGTATAATTGAATTGTTTTTTAGTGCTTAATGGCATAAACTTTAGTTATTCAGCTAAACGGGAATGGGCTCGATATCTAAAATTATAAAAGATTTTTTTTTATAGAATTAAAATATTAGCGACGACGATTCGCAGTAGACTAATGATTAATCATTCAAACTATGGATACATTTAACCCAAAGAGAATTGATAGCGTCTTAAACTTACTTAAAGCAGCCATGCAATTCGATTTGATTGATAAAACTTTACGCAACTCCCCTTAAAGCAAGCGTGTTCGATTTCTGGTATATCACTAACTATTCTCTTTTAATAGAAATAAAATATTAGCGACGACTATTCGCAGTAGACTAATGATTCAAACTATGGATAAATTTAACCCAAAGTGAATTGATAACGTCTTAAACTTACATAAAACAGCCACGCAATTTGATTCCCAACGTGGAAATGAGTTGTTGTAGTGCTTGAAAGCATAAACTTTAGAGTTATTCAGTTAAACGGGAATATGCTCGACAGTTAAAACTGTACGCTACTCTACTTAAAACAAGTAGGATTGATTTCCAGCAAATGAATGGACTCTGTTTGCAAAATAAGAATGTAATAGATAAAGATCAGCGATAGACTCGTGTTTAATGAATTACCTATGCAGCAAATTAACCCTATTTGTCTTAGATTACGTAAGTTCGGGCGGTATTTTAAAACTCGTTTACTTAGGTTCTAGTTTATTCTTCTTCTTCTTCGTGTGCCTTATCCGCTCAGCGGACGTTGGTCATCATCATAGCGATTCAGATTTTGTTCGCAGCCGCTCGGAAGAGTGCATTGGACGTTTTTCCATACCACGGCGTAGGTTCTTCGGCCAGGATATTCTTCGTCTACCCTGTCCCCTTTTACTGTTTATTTTCCCTTGAATGATTAGTTGGAGTATGCCATATTTTTCATTACGCATGATCTGCCCTAGATATGTAAGTTTCCTTGTTTTAATGGTCTTTATCAGTTCTCCGCCCACTCCCATTCTTTTTAAGACTTCATTGTTAGTCACATGCTCTACCTAGCTGAATTGGTCAGAACACCCACATTTCGCAAGCTGCTATTCTCTTTGTGGTAGCTTCCGTGAGTGTCCAGGCATCCACACCGTACAGCAAATCTGAGTGCACGTAGCACCTAACCAGAACTAGAAAACACATCGCGCATTTTTAAGAATATTGTTCTTGCTTTTCTATTCTTTATTTTATCTCCCAGCTATGGTCCCATTGATCATTTACTAAGCATTTCCAAAGCAACAGTGTATTCCATGAGGTTTTTATAGTATAAGGTATTTTACGTAAAAGTAAGTGGTAGGTCACTCTTAGAAGGAAATAAATCGGGGTTCGCTGTCAAACTTTAACATAGGTTTAATGAACTGGTTCAAATTCTAGCACATTCAAATAATTTTTAGAAGCAAAATGCGGTATTATGTAGACGCAAAAATAAACTAACTAATTAAGTTCTAATCTTGGATATAATTTCGCTAAAAGATAGCAAGTTCCAAAGCCATTTTTTGTGAAACCTGTGGGTTTTTCTCCCAAATTATCCATTAACGTTTAAGTAGCAAGAAAATGTGTAATTGGATAAAAATGAGTGATAAAGCAACTATTCCAATTTTAATAATTCAGTTGTAGGAGAGTGGATTCGATTTTCAATCTCTTACCTACCCACTTCTAGTAAAATTAGTACGTCCAATTTTAAAACTCATGTTTTGGTCGCAAAAGGTGTATTTAATAAGTGGAGTGATAAACTACCGAACAAAGGTCCAAATTTATAGTGATTTCTATGAACAAAGTAGTTCTATTTTCAAATTTTCCTATTGTTTCTTCCTACAAATACCGGTATCAATTCCAAAGCAAAAGTTAGTGGGAAACTAACAATTCAAATCTCAATCTTAAAAACATATCAGTTTAACAAACCTAGACTTGACACTCGGATTTTAACCTTCTGATGTTTAAAACTTAGAAGTAATTGAGGTAAAAGATAGACAGTTTTATTTAGAAACTTTACTGCTACTTAACCTGCAATTGGTAAAAGTCAGTGGTAAATCGACGATTCAAGTCCCAATCTTCAAAGCAATGCGGTTAAACTCAAGTGGATTAAATGGTCAAACTTTGACGTACTGAAGTTACTGGGTTCATTTTCTAACAAAACTATTTAACAGTTGGTAGCAAGCAAATGTATTCTGTATGTCGAGTGTTATACCAACAAATCACGGTTCAAACTTGCTAGAAATTTCGTTAAAATATAGTAAATTCCACTACCAATTCATAATGTTATTCTCAAAAAGGGTCGTATTCCCAATATTTACGTTCAGATGTAACTGATTTTTCCTAACAGGTAAATCAAGGTGGTTTGGGTAGGAAAATAATGTATTAAAAGCGAAACAAAAGAAAAGTTTGATTCTTAAACATTGATGCTAATTCTCTTGAAACCGTTGGTTTCAAATTTTAATATACCTACCCAATACCAAACTGTAAAACAATAAATTTATCAGATAAGAACCAATAGTAAGCTAACGATTCAAGTTCCAAACTTGCTGAATGATAGGAGGTTCATTCCCAAACTTGATTATTCTTTGTTGTAAGTTCAATCGTTTCAAACTTCAATATCAATAGTTGAGTAGCACAATAGGGTACTAGGTAAGGGTCAGTGAGTGATAAGCTAATCGTTGAAGCCCTAATCTGAGGAGCAACTTTACCTAACGATAGCGGGTTCCATATTCAATTCTGATTGCTCCTTCTTTTAAATCCCGCCAGTAAAAGTTTAGGTGCAAAATAAGATATTATGTAGGTACGGGTCAGTAGTAAGCAACGACTAAAGTATCCATTCTTAAACACTGTTGTCCTATCTATCAAACCCAGTGGCTTAAATTCGCTACATTAATGTTTAGGTAGCAAAATACGGTATTATGTTAGGTCAGTTGTAACCAACGATTCAAGTTCCAAACTTGAAAGCAATTTTTCTAAATGATAGATTTGTCTATTCTCAAACTGTGTTGCCATATCTCTTAAATCCAATGGGTTAAATTCCCAACATTAAAGTTTAAGTAGGAAAATAGGGAATTAGGCAAAGTCAGTAGTAAACAATGATTCCAGTTGCAAACTTGGGAGCAATTTTTCTAAATGATATATTTGTCTATTCTCAAACTGTGTTGCTCTGTCTCTTAAATCCAGTGGGTAAAATTTCCAACATTAACTTTAGGTAGCAAAATAGGGTATTATGTAAGGATCAGTATTAAGTTTAGGCAGCAAAATAGAGAATTAGGTAAGGGTTAGTAGTAAACAATGATTCAAGTTCCAAACTTGGAAGCAATTTTTCTAAATGATAGATTTGTCCATTCTCAAACTGTGTTGTCCTATCTCTTAAATCCAGTGGGTTAAATTCCCAACATTAAAGTTTAGGTAGGAAAATAGGGTATTATGTAAGGATCAGTAGTAAAGTTTAGGCAGCAAAATAGAGAATTAGGTAAGGGTCAGTAGTAAACAATGATTCTAGTTGCAAACTTGGGAGCAATTTTTCTAAATGATAGATTTGTCTATTCTCAAACGGTGTTATCTTATCTCTTAAATCCAGTGGGTAAAATTCCCAACATTAAAGTTTTGGTAGTAAAACAGTGTATTAGTAGGGTCAGTAGTAAACAATGATGCTAGTTCCAAACTTGGGAGCAATTGTGCTAAATGATAAATTTCTCCATTTTTAAACTGTGTTACCCTGTCTCTTAAATCCAGTGAGTTAAATTCTCAACATTAAAGGTTAGGTAGCAATCTAAGGCGTTAGGTAGGGGTCAGTACTAAATAATGATTCTAATTCCAAACTTGGGAGCAATTTATCTACATGATAGATAGTTCCCTTTCCAAACTAGATTGCCCTTTCTTCTAAATCTAGTGGGCTACATTTCTCACAGTAACATTTACGTAACAAAATGGGATCTTACGTACAGTTCGGTGGTAAGAGAGTCAAACTTCAAATGTGGATACAGTTCCGTTAATAATAGATAGTTACATTCCCAAATTTGACTGCTCTTTCTCTTAAGTAGTCCAGTTGATTGATTCCTCAACATCAGTAGTTGAGTAGAACAATAGGGTAATAAGTATAGGTCAGCGGTAAGCTAAGGATTCAAGTCCCATACTTAGGATCAAATTAACTAAACGGTAATTGATCCTATTCTCAATCCTGACTACTCTTTTTTTATCTCCAGTGAGTTAAATTCCCAACAACCCTATTTTGCTACCTAAACGTTTAGTTTAGGCAGCAAAGTAGGGTATTACAAAAGCGTCAGTTGTAAACCCAAAATTTTCCACCATCCAAATTATGCTCTATAATAGCTGTTGTTGACTGTTCTTTCTTTTAAAGGTTTAGTTCCCAATATCCTATGATGTTTCGATCCTAAACGAATGCCGGAAAATTACCCCAGAAATGCTTCAGAACGTCCGAATCCGTTTTCAACAAAACCTGTCATAGTGTATGGATGCTGGAGGTCAACATTTCGAACATTTAATAAAGTAAAAGTTACGGTAAAATCAATAAATATTACTGGTGAAAATTATGGTAAAAGTGAAAAATCATGAAATATTGGTTTTTGGCGGGTTACTATCTTTAAAAGGCATTTTCTCGAAAACTACTGATCCGAATTTCAAAAACCAGGAAGCGTTAAAATGAGAATTTAATGCCCTTTAAAATAATGTTAAAGAGGTGAAGCTCACCACTCCTGGGAGGTTGAAGTGACAAGGTTGAAAATAAAAGCAAAAAGTTTCCCCCTAAAAACAAAAATTGACGGGTCCGAGCGATTTTGAAGAAGACAATGAAAAATCGGGTCTACTTCGTTTTCATTGGCATACCCTGTATGTCTAAACGTAGATTGACGTAATTTTGGACTACCTTTGGCAATTTTTTACCACAAGATGGTTTTGATCATTTTCATTCTTGGATATATCGTCTACCAGTTATTGAAAACCGCAAGTGCAAAGATTGTCTATTGGCGTAGCTATGGTGACAATAGAAAACACTAACTTTGGTTTATTTTCAGTCACTTTAGAAGATCCTTAAAGTATACCCAAATGTATAAACATCCATCTCTCCAATTGGAAGTTGATTTAATGTATCCATTATTAATTCAGTGTCTTTCTACGCCATTAACCAATGGTCAACTAGAATGAGAGTATTGTATTTCCTACATTGATTAGTTTCTTAAAAACAAGAAGAATAAAGAGATCGATTTAAAAAATCACCATAATCCTATTTTGGTGTGGGTTCGAGGTCTTGCGTGTAATGTTTAACGTTTTGGCTAATAAAATATAGACACAAAACTTTCTCCCACATAACTCATCATCATGGTATTTTCTATTACACGAATCAAATTTTATGAAATGATACAACTTTTTTGAAAGTCTTCTCCATATGTTTCAGACTGCTCTACATAAATTATAAAAAATTGATTAGATATAATTTATAAATAGATGCAATTTGTTTATTTCCATTATACCTCGATTCAGTAGTAAATTTTTGCATGTAATCCAATTTCAATTTTCCATGTTTCTTTTACTATCACATGCGGTCCAAATTATAATGCCACACGGTGGGTTATACCTCAAATTTATGGTCATTTCTAATTCCGATTTAATTACGTTATTTTAAACATTCCATCTAGATTCGTGTAATGAGTTTATTTCTAAGCAAATTTCAAGAAATAGGTTTCTTATGGCGGATACGTTATCAAACAATTAAAAATGAGAGCGAGGGTTTCAATCGGTTGCAAGTTTAATCAAAGTTCAAGTACGTTTATGATACACTCTATTAGAATTCAATTATTTTTTCATGCAAACAGCTATAATAAGCCTACGCACGCTGGCGTTTTGGAAAAACGTATATAGGGAACAATATGCGAACGTTCTCAAGGAATAAATAATAAATGGATAACGAAAATGATTTTCGATTTCAAAAATTTAAATCGTAAAATAGCAAGGGAGTGCGATGGGAAGATGGGAATATGTGGATAAAAGGGAAGACATGCTAGAGCTATTAAATCTTTATTAAAAAATAAACATGATATTAATTGCACAAAAATAAAATCCTAATCTAATATTAAAGCATTATAAATCTAACAACAAATAAACTGTTACAGTTAACTACAAAAAATAAATTTTTATATTGGTACCAAAAACAACTAGTGTGGAATTATTACGAGGTGCGTATTTGTTAATAAAAAAATTAATTAACTGCACTCAAAAATAAAAGCTGCAAGCCAGCGGTGTTGCCGTGACGATTATTTATCCCTCAATAAGTTACCTGCAGGGCAGTCCTTGTCGGAAAGGAGGCCGTTGGTGTCTTAGGACTTACTCTCTGTTAAGCAAAAATCACACACGCTTTGTTAGTACAAAAAAAGAACATTTATGTGAAAACAAAACAAAAAGGACAATAACATCCAAGAAAATGCAACACAAACCACTACAAGTATGCTAAATTTAAATCCATCACAATGCAGAAGGCAATCAAAAGTACTTGAACAGTATTAAAAAATCATAAATTTGCAAATGTCATAACAAATTCACAACCACGCATGTTTAGTAAACGCATTGTATTGTAACACCCAGTCTCTAGTTTTGTTTGTGTGGTATAATAGAAAGCAATTAATATAATTTGAAGATAAAGTGAATTATACGCGTTAGATTAAGCGTGATGGTACAAACATTTGCATTACTGTATAGTAATATGTTCTTAAAAATGCTACTCCTCTTCAGAACTAATAGTTTCTCACAGAAAACCTATATTACTCCGAAATCTTCCACACGTTGGGCAAAAACGTGCAATTGCAATTTGTGGTGAAGCGTTAAAATGCTTCAAGCATTCCATAACAAAAGTTAACACATTTTCAATTCTGATAAACATTCCGTCATTATAACTGCAACTATGGACGAAAATAATTTCATATCTGAAATCCAATGGTTCACCATTAAATGCAATAATTTATCAGCTCCAATTGATGCAATTACAATTGTTTACTTTTATTTAATCTTTTTTTAGAGCATTTTAAGTACAAACAGAATACAGCAAAGATTATATAGATATAATACATCTGCTATAGGATCATATAAAGGTCCCAATTAACCGTAAATTGCAAACTGATAGCAAAAGTTGTTCCACGTTCCTCTATATCACCTTATATGAAAGATTCGACGAATTTCTCCTTAAACTTTCATTAAGTTCCCCTTACGGGCTTTTATCAGAGATAACCCATAAACTCTTAGAGGATCAGCAAGAGATTAGATAATCAAAAATAACAGCAATTACCAAGCAATATTGCGCTTAACAGTTATTACAAAGCGATTACTGCTTGGACTAAGTCAACTGTTTAATTACCAGAAAAACATTACATTCGATATCTCTACCATGCAAATACCATTATAATAATAATACTATCTAGCAAAACCACTTGCCTAGCGGGATTGGCTGGTGTTGCTTCTTGTCATGAGGAAAGGATATGCTTTGTAAGGAAATGCGAAGGAGATGTTCAAAAGTTTATTTATTTCTACAAAATCCTGTTTTTTCCTTTATTTGATCTTACTACTAACCACATTACAAACATTACTATTATTCTCACTTCTAACCCAATTCTTCATTTTTTTCTCTCACCTCTCCCAATATTACAAATAGCTCCGATGCCAAACACAACAACGTCTTTATTATCATATCTCAAATCCATATCACTTTTCTCCTACACACTGCTTCTGTGCCTCCTCCCCATTCAATACTTAATTTCCTCTCTCCTCTGCTCCAACTCAACTCACCCTCTTTTTCGGTATACTTACACAAACGTTCCATCCCCCACTCAATATAGTTTTCATTATACTCTCACCTTTACTCCAACTCAACTCACCCCCTCTCACTACATTATACAGTTTTCTGAACTCGCTCTCTTTTTCTGTATGCTTACACACACCTTCTATCCCCCACTCAGTATTTCTTTCATTATACTCTCTCGTTTACTCCAATTCTATTCCCCCTTCTCTCTTTACACGCTTAAAAACTCATTCCGCATCGCATTCGATGATGTTTACATTATGTATTCTCCTCTATTCCAACTGATATCAACCTGTTTTTCTGTACACCTACACACAACTTCCAACCTCACTTAATATTGTTTTCATTATACTCTTTCCTTTACTCCAATTCAACTGTACTATTCCAATTTAACTCACCTCTCTCGCTCTCTCCGCTTTGTATTCCCTCCCCATTTCCTTGTTTCGGCGCACTTACTCCCTTCCCAATCAATATTCTTCTTATTGTCTTCTCATCTCTACTTCATCTTATACCTCACGCCCTTTAAATATTGTTGCCGCTATCATTTTCCCTACGTCTTATCGTCTCCTTTTACAGTTTCAGTTATTCTTCATCTTCACGTATTATCTGCTCTCTCTTTATTCCCCTTCTCTAGTTACTATTCTTTCCATATCTTTCGCCAAATATCGTTAAACCCTTTCATGATAACACATCGTCTGAGCTTGTCTTTCAATGTATCTTATGCCTTTTCTTCAAATTCCTACACTGAAAATATTGCCACATCTTTGTTTCCCCTCCCAACTTACACTTATTTTACTGTATTCGCCCTTTCTGCTACTTCACTAATTTTGTATTCCTCTCGTAGTTATAGACTCAACTATTTTTAAAATTATCCCAACTCAGCTTAGATTTTTCTTTGAAACAAATCTAAGCTTCCAAATGTTGTCAAATTTTTAACAGAACCTTTTATCATCTCGCTTTTTCTCTCCCCTAGCTCTTCACTTCAGCCCCTGTCTATTGTTTTATACCCATCTACTTCAAATAACTCTTTTACTATCTTTAACTTCTTTGTTTCCCCTGTCTCGCAAATGTTGCATTTCTTTCATCGTGTTAAAAAATTGTTAAGTAAGGCAATAAACAATTAACAAATTATTGATTTCCTCCACAGTTTACCATTTTTCTACTAACTGACCCACCCCCCTTTCGTAAATTATTACAAAGTAAACCCAAATCTAAAAATCAAAATCACGACAAATCTGTTTCACTTTTCCTTAGATCGCCTCGCCAACCAAACACACCCTTTATATTATATTGCTCTTTCATTAATGTTTATATTTATTCACTTTCTTACTTCGACGGCAACGGCTTCGATAAATGATCGTTTCTGATAACTTTGCATTCACACCTTATGTTCTGTTTCTTGATCCACACTCCCCCCACCTCACCACCGCTCCCATCGCCTATCTTATCCTGCATAAAATCTTCGGGAGCCAAACTGGATCCCTATGTTAGCAAAAATATATGTAGGATTTAAAATTGTTCCAAACTTTTGAACACCTCCTTTTCATCATCTGTACTATTCTACCCAAACTTAACACTCAAACCTACCTGTGGAGTTAAAGAATTCACCCCAAGTCTTACCCTTCGTGCGCCAGAGGTAGCGCTGACCAAAGAAGACGTCATTGACGTCATAGACTCCTTGGAGCCGGCCCGCTTCATAATTCCGGTCGGTGGTAAACCGGCGCCGGAGTGAATGACGCAATTGCCCGGTTTGTATTTCATGGGCGATCTGCTAACTTTAGTCACGGGGGCGAAAAGGCCGAATTGAGGACGGCATTCGAAGTATCTACAAGCAGCAAGTTAAAGCGTGGGAAGGAAAATTGATTTCGGTTACCTTTTTCCTTCGACAGACCCATCGTTTTTGCCTCTGGGATCGTCCAACTCAACGCCGCACCATTCTCCAGAGGCAAAATCGGTGGTTCCCATGTAACGGAGCGTGCCAATTTTGGAGCCCTGGCTGGATTTAATGATAACACGGTCTCCAACCTTGAAATCTATAATGTGGTGGGTGGTGGAAGCTAAGCTGGTGTTGGAAGTGCCTAAGAGAGGGGTACAATCTCATTTTTTTGGGAAATACAATAAGTCTTACTTTGTTGCAATTGCAGTTAGAATCTCGGTTTAAATTAAACAACTTTGTAGACGGAAAGTTGGTGGAGGACTGAAGTTATGAAAAACACATAGTGCTAATTCGTTTATAGGAACAGAAACTTTAAATTAATTAGTTTAAAAACATACCTTCATTCGGATCAGCTATAAAACAAATATGTGCTACTAGATAATACATTTGGGTAATTATAAATATAGTCTTGGTTTTTAAAGATTTATTCAATTTTTTTATAAACTAAAGTTTTGGTAAAATTGTTGCAATGTTAAATTTATTAACGACGTTGTTATTTTAAATATATATAGTTTCTATTTATCATTTTAATTAGATTCAATACTCTATACTTTATACAGAGTGATGGGCAAGGAAACAGCAATATTTGGAGAATGTATTCAGGGAGTAAATAGTCTCTATAAATACAGGTCGGTTTTCCAACCGTTAAAACGATAACACGTGTTAGTAGATAATACCTACAAAACACTCTTCAGGGTAACAAACTCAACAGTAATTGCAACTAAATACGTTTGTATTTGAATAAAATCCATTAGAAAGTCTGAAAGCTAAATGCAATACTTCCGACTTCGATTAATATTTCAGGAGTGAAGTGTGTTAGTTACCCTAAAGACAATAATCTAGAAGGGTTAAGTCCGTCGACCTTAACAGCCAATTCTGGGGGTCATTTCGGACAACCCAGAGACGATCATAATGGTTAGCAGTTTTCGAAAATCATATACGGACATTGCACAAGTTTGTGGAATACAAATTACTGATAATCGTTAAGAGAAAT
Source organism: Limonius californicus (assembly GCA_014611495.1). Taxonomy (NCBI): domain Eukaryota; kingdom Metazoa; phylum Arthropoda; class Insecta; order Coleoptera; family Elateridae; genus Limonius; species Limonius californicus. The sequence continues at coordinate 6,161 of JABXWE010004782.1, read as the reverse complement.
GCTGTCAATGAGCAATGCATTTGTTTCCTTCCACGTTCAACAACGGACGAAATAAAAAAAAAAGTAATAATTTTTACTACAGTGAATCCATTTATAAAAACCAACCTTCACGGTTGGGAATCGAATCTATGTTTACAGAAACATTTTTGTTTATTTGAACACATTCCCTGATGATTGGTTGTTCCTCTCGAATCATCCTGTATTCTATAACAGTCCAAATGCTAATCAACTACAAATTAATTAATTTCGTAGCTTTATAAAAGCAACGTAAGCTTAGGCTGAACGAAAACTATTATTAATAAATATCATTATCCTTACCGTTATCGTCAATTTAATTAATTTTCAAAGATTAGAAAAACAATATACAGAAACTATCATTGATTGAAGATATGGCCATTGCTTAATTTTACGTCCCGCTAAAAGTAGTAAAACCTAAATGGTATCAGTTTCTCACAACAAGGATGAGTATCTAACCATTGTTGTAGATCTTGAAGAACATCTTACGTATGATTATTGTCCAATATCTACTCACTATTAAATTTCGGGTTGTAAAATTTTAGGTCCAACGAACTTTATGACATACTTGCCTTTGTAGCTGATCATTCGAACTCGGATATTAGTACCGGTAGTCATTATTAATTGGGCACAGAATTTTTCAAGCCTCCCGCAAAAGAAATCCGTGATAAATGATACACAGTAATCATTACTGATTAACGCTGGTCACGCTTATGTAACGCCGTTTATAAATGTTATCCAAACTTTAAGGCTTCTCCAAATAGTCCTCAATTGCAACAAAGTTTCAATATGCGTAACAATGAACAAAACGCCTTGACCAGATGGTAAGTCTGGGGTTCAGTGCTTGTTCATCAAGGCTTACTCAGCGAAGGTGGGGATTTCCTTAAACTCTTCGTGCTTCCTGTAGGAGAAAGTGGGCTGCCAACCCGTCTTCGAACGCCATTATTAACAGGAGTAGATGTAACGGCATACGACAATGAACAAATGGAACCATCATCAGCTCCGGCCAGTGGAATCCGGGTTAAACGTGTCAATCGCGAAAACACCCCACGCTTTGATTCACACTGAAAATATCGAATCCCGCCAACAGATCCATCATTTTTTCCTAAAAAGTAATTGAATGAATTTGAGCAAGACGAATTAAATGAAATGAAACACTGTTGTTTATGTAATAAAATTTCAACGGAAAATTTGATCATTTCACGGTATGTTACAAAGATCCAATTCCAAAACGTATGAAAATTTTAAAAATAGTAATTTACTCACCAATTGGTTGATCTAACGCAATCCCAGCCCATTCTCCTGGAGCAAATTGCGTTTCGCCGATGTAGGCTATTTGCCCAGGCTTGGATCCTCCTACCCATACTCGATCCCCGATGATAAAACTATCGGTATCTTCGGTTAAGACACTGTTATCTGCATTCACATTTAATTACAATTAATTTTTATCTTACTATGACGATACATTCAGAAGTGGGATATTACACTACTGTATTGCTATTACGCATACACAAAACATATAAAGCAGGGTGCAAAAAGTTGGTGTCAGGTGGGGATTGAACTTGAGCAACACAAAAAGCAAAATGAGTGTGTCTGATAGTGACTCAAAGAATATGAATAACATTTATACCTGAGTGGCGATTAAGGCCAGCTTCGCTAAGGCGGTGAGAATGGGTATCCCAAAGGGCGTCCATGGAACCAACTAACACAGCAAAACAAGCAAACATAGGTTACATGCACGTGCAAGGTGCAGCAAGAACTACATGCCACTAATCGGTGCTTTCCAAACTTCTTCACATTACCAGAATTATTTTCTTCAAAAAATTGCGAATTAAGAAAGGTACAATTTATTTCTAAAATACTTTTCAAGAAATTGTTGATGGTTTGGAAAACATTTTACTAAACTATAGCACAAGGTGTAGTTTTAAAATTTGCATATTTACACTACCCTAAAATAGCAGAGAAAATTTTGGATCTGGCATACAGCTCTAGCATTTTATTTACACATGAAATTTCGAAAAAAAAAAAGAACACAGTGGCAAGCGACAGAAATAGTAATGGTAAAATAATATAGATGAATGCTGATGGAACATGGTATCAAAAATGTAATGGAATTATACGGTTTCACTAGATTAACCATTGTTTTAAATAAATCATCTACAGCTTCTGGTTTCCTTAAACATCTATGAAATACGAGTGATAGAAACGTTCTTGAATTAATATACATTTCTAATAGTCATGCTATGATGAGCGAACCTCAGTAACATAATTTACTTGAGCAAGTCTCGTTGTATTCAGACAAGTTATAAAATTTTAATACCAAACCGAAAAAATCAAACAAATAAGAGAATATTCCGTTTATATGGACCAGTAGTCGTTAAATTATGGGCAAATGACTCCTTTACATGCACTCTCTCTCTTTCTCTCTCTCTCTGTCAGCTATTTGACGTCCACTGCTGGACATAAGCCTCCTTTTCCAATACACAAATTGAATTATTAACGCTCATTCATGAAACAATCAAATAAAAATCTTTGTGCTATATTAAAAAAATCCCCCATCTTGTTGAAAATTGTCACCCTCCTCTCATAGATCATATTTTAAGCAACTATAGGACCACTCATAAATGAATTACTTTATTGTGATCTGCGTCCTCTTATTGCCCTAGTATCGCTTATCTGACCAAAACTGTTTGTAGTTTGTAATACTATCACCGTGTAATTTGTGGTTGTTTCTCAACGCCAGACATATTTTATCAATTAGGAATTTTTGGTATAAACATGCTACTACATCGTAATCGATACATTCAATCTATTTTAACGCAAGCTGTAGCAATTCTTCAACGGATTATTATTAAAAACAAATATTCTACCATATACCAATCGTACAGTTTTCCCGGTAAATCTACACAACCTAAAGTATATATTTTTCCCCCAATTTCATTTACACAAACTTTAAATTCGATCTTCTGTGATTACAATTACTCGTAATTATCTGAAATATGCCAGAAAACGATAACTGAAATTAAAGATTCCAACTCGTATTCACTTCACTAATTTATTTAAACAAATGGAGCATAAAAATAAGCAACCACCCACAGGCACAATTTTTACTGCTCTCAACCTCAAAGAAAACAATGTTAAAATAGTGTGAACCGTATAAACAATGATTAGAACCTGATAGTCCAAAATCTATTAACAGATGAAATATTGTCCATAAATTCTCAAAACATTTAACGCATGTAGGAAGCCAACTGTCATGCGTTTAAAACATTAAAAAATACCAATAATTAACATTTGATGCAAAGGCATGGTTCAAAGATTTTTGCTTAGCCAGTTTCGTCATGGACCGTTAGGCTGACAGAAAATTGATACATAAATTTTTAAACGCCCCTGCGCTGTAACTATTGCGATAAAATTTTATCAAATGATAAAAGCATAGAAAGCCTTTGTCGATTTCATGGATGTACATCTACGATGCGTTCTAATAATTTTTTACTTTTCGAACCACCATAGCTAGAGACACTTACGTCGTCGACTGGACAAAGAAGGGACCAAATTTTCTTCCTCGTTCTCTTCTTGAACGTCTGACAACATGCAAATAACATGCAACATATAGAAACAGTACTAGAATTGGTATTGGTAAAAATATACAAAACAGAATAAACACATATAAACCCAATGAACTACATTTTTTAGGCGAATGGAAAGGCAAATCACTTAAACATATAAAAACATTGCTGAATTTTATATTTATTTGATGACAAATATGGCTTAGTAGTTTGATAAGTTATAAATTGCCGGCTCAATACTGACAACGGCAAGATTGAAACTAGTACTTCTGAATTGCTAAGCCGTGGAAAATAAATAATACTGTAGTTTAGAATATAAATAAATCATTTTTAAATGCAAAATGTAGATTGAAGTCGCAGAATTCTAAACAGGACCTGGTTAGTATTCAGGTGATCTTAAAATTATTGTTGTACGAGGTTTGGCAATTCAATTCCCAGGCACATCACATTAAATCAAAAGTAAAGCAGAATATAGTAATTCACAATTTAATCAATAGAGGGCGCGCAGGTTGCTAGCGCTTGCATCTTATTTCTGTTAGTCGTCATGGAGCGAAGAGAGAATGTTAAATTTTGCTGTAAAATGGAAAAACTTCAACCAAAAACCTACAAAATGTTGAAAACTATGTTATAATGTGTTAAATGTTGCAAATATGGTCGTGAAGATTTTCAAGATGACGCTAGAATATGACATGAATAGTACGTCTTGAGACAATTAGACAAATTTTACATGATTATTTGCAAAAACGGAGAAGAATTGCATATTGTGCAGAGTTCGTTCAGGTAACAATGCAAATTTTCTCCACTGCATTGTCACTAGTGATGAGCTGTAGGTGTTTCAGTGCGATTTTGAGATGAAACGTCAAAGCATGCAGCCGACTGGAAGATCATCACCGATACGCAAAAATTGTTATTTGCAAACATTCAGAATCAAACTTATTACCTTTTTCGATAAATATAGTGTAATCCATAAAAAATCGTACAATCAGTAGATAGTGCATTCTACGTTTAAGTAGTGAAGATAGTTTTGCAGCGCATTTCTCGAATGCGACCGCAATTGCGAAAAAAGAGAAATCAGTTCTTGTTGAATGCAAATTCACCTGCCCATTCTGCACTGGCTAAAGCTACTGCTACTGAAACATGACGTTGCTGACATCAAACACCCAGCCTATGTATTTTTAAAAGGGTAACATTTCAAAAACTTTTAAAATGTTGCAATAAGTGCATTGAAGTAAATGCAGATTTTTTTTATTATTATTAGCCCCCGCAACATCCCATTGTTGGGCAAGGTCCTCCCCCATAAGGGGGTTGTTGAAGATTACTATAGATAAATATCACATATTTTCCGTGTTACTTAAATTGTTTTTCTTTTTATTACGCCAATCAGGGAATTACATCCCCAAACCTCGTATCTTTTTTCGTTGTATTCAGTTTCGATATTAAAGGCAGCCCTAGGAGGCACTTGTTTAACTTAGTCTGACTTTATAAATTGTTTTGTTTATACAATTATAAAATTAAAATATTTAAAGCTTCTTTGCCAGCAACAAGCTGCTTGTTTCCGTATATAATCTAAGATTACAAGATGTAACTACAGCTTCACTACAGCTTATTTAAATAATCAGATATTCTAAATTGAAATATACATTGTTGTGATGACACTATAAAGGGTGGCTAACTTGTCATTAGGCAGCGAAAAATGCATATCAAATTTTCTTATTTCTAGCTTTGATCTATGATTTAGTAGAATAAATTATGTTTCCAGTAAAAAAAATTAACGTTTATTCTTGAACTAAAACACCTTGTGTATTTTTGAATAATTAACTTTCGAGACACATTTTGGAATTATCTTCTCCTGATTAAATGCAATTCTTTGCTTATGCCACTTCAATATACACAGAATTAATTGCAGCCAAAGATAGAATAAGCATGACCAAAAAACTCTTGTGCGTTATTTTTTCTTGTCTGTTTACATTATAGCATATATCAACTGATGAAAAGTCAATCACTCTGTATAATATTATTTGAATCGTCTGTTTAACTAATGCAGTTATTAATTAAAAGAACAATCTTAAAACCGTATCACGTTGGAAACGATTAATATTTCTTGTTCGCTTCAGTTATATCTAGAAATTAGCACTGAGTGTATAAATAAGAAGCGTTTATTCTATAAAGGTTACATATCTACCTTTCAATATATAGGGTGTCCCATAATTCGCGATAATACACCTCGTAGCGCTGTTCAGCAGTGCATACTATATATAAAACAGGTACCATATTTATTTTTCGCAGCTAGTTTCTTCGAAGCACAAAACGAAGTGGAAATTTGATAATTCTGAAATATGCATGTTATATGCTCTACGGAAAATGTTTATTACATAATTATTAATTATTATCTATGTCAGTCGACGCGTTTGACAACACAATCAACTATTAAAAAAGTCATTTCCACACCACGATAAGGTAGAGTTACCGGCACATTTTTTTGTATTAATCCCAATAGGCCTAATCAATAGTTGAATAAACTAGTTATAAATACTTTTCAGTATCTAAACACAAATTAGTTATGAACAAAAAGAATAA
>JABXWE010004778.1:0-44963 GCA_014611495.1 Limonius californicus | reverse complement strand
AAAGTACCATTGGGATACTTCTTGATTAAAGGATTAAATGGCACAGAGAGAGCTAATTTGTTCTCTAAATGTTTGAATTTATTACATGAAACTGGGGCCAAAGTTTATTCCGTAACTTTCGATGGAGCTTCTGTCAACCTCAACATGTGCACGTGTCTTGGAGCAAATTTTTTGTATGGCAACAACTTTCAACCGTGGTTCAATAATCCAACAACTGGAGAAAGAATTTTAATTTTCTGGGACCCGTGCCATATGGTGAAATTAGTTCGCAACACATTGGGAGATAAAGGAACCTTGAAGGACGAAAACGATGAAATTATAAGCTGGAAATATATAAAAGCACTGCAGGAACTGCAGTTGGAAGAGGGTCTACATGCAGCTACCAAGTTGACCAAAAAACATATTAATTATCATGACAATCGCATGAATGTGAAATTATGTGTGCAGACTTTAAGTGAAAGCGTTTATAATGCATTTAGGTTTGTAAAGAAGTTAAATTTGCCGCAATTTTCTGGATGTGAGGCTACAGCTGTATTTTGCTATAATTTTAATCACATTTTCGATCTTTTAAATTGTAAGAACAAATTTTCAAAAAAAAAATAAATTTAATATAGCTTTAACAGATGATTCTGTTGAGTTTTTACATGAGAGTGCAAAACAATTTGAAAACTATATTGTAAATTTAAAAGATAAATTTGGTACACCCATTTTACAAACGAATCGAAAAACAGGGTTTTTGGGCTTAATTATATGTTTAAGAAATCTCTTTGAGTTATTTAATATAACAAAATTGGTTGGTCAAAAATATATCTTGTCATTCAAACTATCACAAGATTACCTTGAGACCTTTTTTAGTGCTGTACGTAGTAGAGGTGGATTCAATAATAATCCAAATGCCAAGCAATTTGAAAGTGCTTACAAAAGATTACTCGTTCGTCATGAAATTTCATCATCTCAAAATTCAAATTGTTTGGCAGATGGAATAGAAATATTAAATGTTTCTTCGAAAAGGCAAAATTTGAAAGACCCAATAGGTAATATTCAAGATGTAGAGATTTTTGAATCCGATCATGACTACATTGCTACAATGTGGAAATTAAGTCCTTATGTAGAAAATGTAGTAGAATACATAAGCGGCTTTGTTTCAAAGAAAATTTTAAAGACGAACATTTGTAAAGTATGTGCTGAACATCTTATAAGCCAGAATAATAAGCCTATTTTAATAGAATTGAAAGATCGGGGCCCATATATTTATCCTTCGAAAGATGTTTGCAGAATATGCAAAATAGCTGAACAGGTTATTCGAGAAAATATGTCGAACATTTTTATAAATAGAAATAAAAAATGTACATTAGCTACTAAAATATTTCATAAAATAGGGATAGTATTTAATACTGATGTAATGAGGAATCATATTCTGTCAAACGATGTATTTGATAATCATTGCACGCAATTATGTAAATTAATTATAAATTTTTATTTAGATGTAAGACTTTATCATGAAGCCAATTTAATATCACAAAAACAAGAAAATATACGACAAAAATATACAAAATTAATATTATTTAAGAACCAGTAAGTGTTAGGTAATTGTAAAAATATTAGTTTGAAAAGTGTAATGTAATTTTTTTGCAAATAACTATGTATTCGAAAACTTCCTTTGCAATAATTTTATAATGATAATGTATTATTATTGTTGTTGTTATTGTTGTATTTTTCTTATTGTTATGAATTGACGTTTTGATTTGGATAATGCATTACCCCCCCATTTGTTATATTTAATCATTCTACAAATGCTTTTTAATTTAAGAATGATTTGTCTTTGTGTTAAAAAATTTTTTGGTATTTTTTGGCGAGTACTTTTAAGTCTTATTATAGCCAAAGTTAACTTGGTCTTCCTTTTATTGTAGTTTGATAATGGGCCACAGTATGTCCCGAAAACGTTAACTAACTAATACTTCATTTATTAAATTTTGTGTGGAATTCGACATTGAAGTGTTATTATTATTTATGATAATGTGTATAATATTTAAGATAATACTACTAATAAATACTTCATTTGGGCAATTACAATTTTTTAGATTATTATTTAATAGGGTATTTATGAATAGTTAGTTAGTTATATTTAGCAAGCAATAATTTAAAAATGTTAACATTTGTTAGAAAAATAAATTTAAAATTATATCTACCGATTTTTCTAGTTTTGTTTTTTGCCTACATTTTTAGAGAAATATTCGTAAAAAAATCGCAACTTGAAACAATTTCACACTGTAATGACTTAAGATAAACGTTTTTATGATTGTTAGAAAAATACTTGGGGGACACCTGAAGTATCTTTAATTATCTGGAAATTCAACAACTATTTCTTAAAAACTCAATTTATTATAAAATCTTAATAACACTTCTTGCTTCGTGTAAGGTCAGGAGAAGAATAATCTCGTATCCAAGCGCGGAACACTGTTCAGAAAATAACCCAATAAACTATCAAAAATATAAACACTAGATTGGCCTCGATTTAGCAGGGCCCATTAATTTCTCAGAATTCGGCCTTTAAATATTTAATTTGAATTTGAACAGCTGACAATTAACGCGCATGCGTATTTCATGTTTTACCCATGATAAAGACAAAACATCTATCTTCTGTCTTTCAGTCTTGGCTTCACTTTCCGCGCATGGGAGAGATAGGCAGTGCGCAATATAGTTAAATATTAGATATATGGGATTTTGGTAAGATGCGCCACCTAGACTGCAAGTCCGGTAATATTTGTACTGATTCTACTAGTGTATTACCGTCAGACGTCTAAGTGTTTATTTGCCTATGACATTACTTTGGTCAGGATACTACTTAAAATTAATAATTGCTTCTTATTAACGGTATACTGCATCATTCAGTATACGAAATTTAACCGGTGGTTAGTTCGTTTTCGTAAATTACAGTATTCGAAAACAGTGGCGGCGTCCAATATTTTAAAACGGTTAAGTGTTTCTTATTTAAAACAATTAAATTCAATATATTGGCTAAACGTTAGAGCTTCTTTAAAGTAATTTATTGTATACAAATTTACTTATTCTTCGAATATTTTCCTTTTGAATAGGGGTTCGTTATTTAATGAATGACAAGTAATATACTATTCTAATTCCCTGTGTGATTGGTACTGGGTCTCGGTTAACATTTGCCATTGGAAATTAAATCAGTGGCTCTCCTCGTGTTACGATATACCACTATAGTATGTCCTAGACCTAAAATTCAGTAGGGGTAGCATAGAGCAATGTAATTCTTATGGAGACATTTTACACAGCGTTGCCACTTTTCTTTTACCTGCGGCTATTCTTGAAGCAATCTCAAACAGCTACTCATTGAAAGTAAAGAATTTATTTGTACATATTGGACGTAAATAAGCATTCAATAGATATTAGTATAATTATAATAGTTAGTGGTATCTCAAAAATTAATTTACTTAATAGTTTGGGTATTTACAATGCATTTAAGCGTAAAACTAAATTGCTTCTAAAGGCTTAAATATGAAATCAAATACCTAATGTCCCTAATATTTATTTACTTAATATTCATTAACGAGTTAATGACAGTGCAATTTAGATGGGCTGTAATATAGGGTTGAAAAATATTTGTATGTATATCAGTTTCGTAAATAAATTTACCGTGCAAGGAATCTATGCTGCCAGTAACAAAGTTTAAGTCGGGTCAAAAGTTAGTGTAGGAGAGAATTTTAGTGAATGTTCTAAATTATCACTTTAATAATAAAGGTAATGATGAATCTGTAGATTGTATTGTGCGAAAAGTATCAACAATGACGGGTGTAATGGAAACGACTTTATATAAATTGCGTAATGGAGCCGCTACGGATACCGATCTTCAACAACCAAGAAACTTATTAATTATAAATGTAATGATCTTACAATTAAACTTGAAAAAGTCCTAAAGTAATAAGAGTTCCGTTTTACACCAGTCCGTTGATTGCGAGCAGTCGGAGTACCACTGATAAAAGGAGGAAACACTGCGTGTAATCCCTTCTAATGCCAGCTGTTATGCTTAAGTTAAGAGGTTTAGAAGTCATAAAATTGAAAGTTTTCGTTGGTATTAAGAAACCAATTGAGGAATACGTCTGGCAACACCACTCTTCATAAGAGCAATACTGAATTTTAAGTCTGACACAGAGTATAGAGGAGTAATAAGACCATACCCAAAAATATACCACACACCAGGCAAGTTAAGCACGGTTACGCACCAACATGGTAACTCGCAGAGTCAGGCCCTGTTGTGCATAGCACAAACTAGCTTAGCTTTGTCTCACACCACCTCGACATTGCGCAACCGGTACAAACGGGGATGATGATAATGAATGAAGAATGAATATACTATTGTGCCCGACTGACTAGATGACAGGAGGAGGCTGAAGTAAGGGGATTTCATTTCTTAAACGGAAACGTAAACAGTAAACAAATTTGCAGCGTCTAGCTTGCTAGAAAACATTTACTAATACAACCAGGGTGACTTAAACATAAGCTTAAATGTTAGTTGTATTTTGCCATCGTTCGATCAATCTAATCCGATCTTGCTGTTGTTATCATCGTTGCATTATTAAGTATTATAAGTTAGTGCAGCATACTCCCAACGCGGAAGAAATGATTTTATGTGGAATAGTAATCCAGGGATTCCGGTGTCAAGTAGGTGAATTTTCTCAGAAGGGCGCATTATGCTGCAATCCTGTCTCATGCCGTCTCGTCAGCCGATTTCAATACGAGCAGTCCTGTTACTTTATTCAATGTCGATACGGCAAATGTCAAATTAGTATCATAAGTTGTGGAATATTCTTCACAATACAGTATAAAAATCACACGATGTAAAAAATACATATGTGGCTGGAAACGACAGCTCCATTTATTTAAACCAAAACCATCATAGAATCATGTAAACTTCTATGAAACTTTACACGGGTAAACTTTGAGGCATTTGGAATGATTTAAATAACTTTAAAAGTGTTTTGCTGTTAACATATTCGTAAGTAAAAAGCAGATTATTCAAATGACAAGCGAATCAAGAAACAATTGTATTTTTAAATTACTACGCAATATATAACCTACACAGGCGATACCTGAAAATATTCATTAATGGTTAATTCCTACTGTAGGTAATCGAATCTTTGTTATACCGAAAAATCCATTTTAAAAAAGCAGGAGTTAAAAATTAGTTAAACGTTCATTCAGTAAAATTCCAAATGCAGGTATTCCTCAAATTGCTGTCGTGGTAAGTACCAGTTGGATTTAATATTTCAAATATCAAATTTTTCGTATATTGATAAGGAATAAGAATATCCACCTTTCTAGCATTATTACAACAATATATGATGAACACAGTACACGTGTGCAATAATGCCGTTACAATAAAAGTATAGAGCATACTGAAGAAAGTGAGGTTATGTAAATAAGAAATCAAACCACTTATAAATCATGTGACGGTTATAACCAATTGAATTGTCTGTTTATACTATTAAGTATTCGTACAGTCTATTCAAGTTCCAGTTAAAGTTAACCAGTAAGTATTCAACTTGAAATTGGAATTCAAGTTTACGTGAAACAGCTGATGTGCTGTTTACACTATTTAAATATATTCAAGTTATTTGAGTTCCAATTTTGAGTTGAAAGTAATGCGAAATATGTAAAACCGCTTTACTGTTATGCAAATACCTGCTGATTACGTTCATGGTATCCTTTGCTAATCACATTTAACGCCGCCACTGATTAATAATTTTCTGTCATTGGTTTGTCCGCCGACTAAACGTCAAACATCAGTTGTGAATTGCTCATCAAATGCAAAAAAAGTATAAACTAGGTGAATTGTGAGTGACGTGTCTGAAAGTCTAAAATTCAAATAACTACGGAATGCAACTTTAATTTTTATAATAAGTTTTGTTTAAAGCAGTCAAACAATGAATTTCAACGCAAATACAGGATCACGACAGCGTAAGTTTACTCTTAAGACAACAGAAGTCTGATCATAACCTAAAATTAATAATGTAGCTGTTAGAATCATTATCAAAAGACTTTTTTAGCGGTGGGACGGAAGGTAAAACGGGTCAGTGACGTTAACGCAATGGGGTACAATCCCTTTTCACAACCTCCACCAGCATTCCAACCCAACGAAGGGAATTTGAACAACTCTTCAAATTATGCTTATGCCCCGAGTCCAGTTGGTAAGATATGTTAAATGTGTTGCTTATTTATTAAAAAATGTGGTGTTGATTCTGTTATTATCATACATCATCTGTGTCAAATACGGAAAGGAAACATATTGGTGCCACAGGTAGATCAGATTGTCAAATAAATCATATTTATGAATCTTACATATTCGTACTGTAGTTATATATGCGTTATTTATATTTCATGACAATTTCAAAAATAGAAAGCTTATAAAATATCTTAAATAACTTTCATTTCTTTGCTGAATTTATGAACCAGCTGTTTGCTGGGAGAAGCTAAAAAGAAGTGTAGGTAATTTTCTGTTTCATTTATTCTTAAAAAAATAGTTAATAATAATATAATAATTAATTTCTTAGCCCAAAATTCTATATACACATATAATGTATGTTTTTGTATAATTATTTCTAGAATATGTAAAATTCTTCATACCATTTGTTGTTTGACACATTTGAACTACATTTATAACCCATGCAAGTTGCACATGGTAGTTTTGAATATGCTATTAAGAATCAGTAAAGCCCTTTAGTGGAAACTTAACTATGTACAAGATGGTATACAGCAGTGCTAGTGATTATATTTTAATAATGAATATATTCAAACATTTTGTGAAGCAGCGTTATGCAGGACATAAAATGATTCTACAGGATACTGTGTAAGAGAGTGCCAGACCAACTGACATATTTGTAAATTTAAACTTTCTTGTATATTGTTAAATTTTTCAATTACTCTTGAGTGGAGAATTAAAATATAAGCTTGTAAGGGCCTAAATGAATACCTTCTGCATTATTCAGTTGTTTAAGCAAAGATTTAAAGAAATTTGTTGTTGTGTTCTCTTGTAATTAATTAAAATTAGTTGGATATCATTTCAAAGTAGTCATTTCTATAGATCTCATTTTTTCAGGATATACAAACCAAGCAATACCTCAGCAACAATTCGCTCCTCCAGGAGAGATACCTCAAAATTTTAATGCTAACAATCCTTACATGAATACCCCGTCACAGACTCAGATTGGCAATGTTTTTGCTCAACCAATAGTGCAAGACATGGCCCTTCAATATGGGCAACAAGTAAGAGCTTCGAAATGTATTCCATAATGTCTTTGATTTTTGTATATTTTTAGTTAGCAAATACAGGAAAAACTATGGTTAAACAGGGATTGGAACAATATGTACCTATTTCGCGCCTAAAATATTATTTTGCTGTTGACACTAAATATGTAATGTCTAAATTAGGTCTGTTGTTCTTTCCTTTTATGCATTCGGTAAGTCAGTTTTATTAAATTTATTGTGACTCCGCTACATACTGCTTTCTTTTAAGGATTGGTCGATAAAGTATGAACAAGACGGAAATCCAGTACAACCTAAGTTTGAATTAAACGCTCCAGATCTTTATATTCCCACCATGGCATATTTTACTTATGTTTTAGTGGCTGGATTAGTTTTAGGTAATAATATCATCCATTTCATAAAATGGGCTCCCTAGCAACATTATTAGTATATTTAGATGTCATAAACAATATTCATTTATATCAACTTTATTATTCAAAATATTGAAAAATGCCATTAAGAACTTTTGCCCAATTTTACTCTGCATAATCTAAAATTAATTTCAGATCTCCACATTTTGCTAAAGAAAATGTGTGCATCTTTTAACTGTTTTGAGTAGTTGGTCAATTGCTTTGATTTTAAATGCAGCGTATATTTTTAAAGTTCCTTGTATATTTTATAATTCTCTTCTAATACCACATAGTGATGACTTACGCAACCGAAACTTTAACCCTGATAAAGAAAACTGCAAACAAACCAAGGGTAACAGAAAGAGCTATGGAAAGAGCAGTTCATGGTATAACAATTCAAGACTGAAAAACAAATGGCTGGATACGACAAAGAACTAAAATATCCAAGATATAGTCACAAAAATAGGTAGATTAAAATGGAACTGGGTGGGATACGTGTCAAGAACAAAAAATAACAGATGGACAAAGAGGATACTGGAGTGGAAGCCTAGAGAATCAACAAGAAGCAGAGGACAACCGCCTACAAGATGGACGGATGATTTGAAAGGATTAGAAGGAAATTGGATGAAGGCCACACAAAACAGAATAGAATGGAATAATATGAGGGGGGTCTATGTCCAGCAGTGGACGCAGGAAGACTGACTGATGATGATGACCACATAGGATAGTGGCTTTATCTACTATTCCTATGATTTTTTTCTCCCTTGTTTAATAAATATTACTTTCAAATTGCAATCTAGATGGTATATTTCGATTTAGTGTATTGAGCTTTATTTTTCATATGAAAACCTTATTATGTGGTATAAAAAGAGAGGGAATCGAAAAAAGTACAAGGAAATCTAACAATATATAGTGATGTTGCACAAACGCCTGCATCACTTTAAAAATTAAGTAATATTGAACAACTCGCCGTCTGTATCAAATAGTCACCTAATAACTATAATAATGCAAAAACGCAGTAGAATTTATAATTTATAAAAATAGATAAAAAGACAAAAAGCCTCCTCCATTATAAAATGCGCAGCATTGGGAGACAATGGTGATAAAAGGAGGACGCTCCATAATATTTCCTAGGGCGAATGGCTAATGAAAGTCGACAAAGGCACGAAAGAATGGGAAAAAAGGGAAAGGATAGAACAGAAGAGAGGGCATGGAAGAAGGATGAGAAAGGGGGGAAGAAGAGCAGGAGAAAGGAGGAAATGGAAGAAGCGGGGAGGAAATGATGAGGAACTGCGAAAAGAAATATGAAAGTAGTTGAAGAAAGGAGGAAGTAACGAGAAATGGTGGGACAAAAAGATAGAAAGGGAGAGAAAAAACGAAAAAATAAAATAGGAGGAAGAAAGAAGAAAGGAAATAACAAGATAAAAAAAATGAGAAAGGGAAAAGGAAGGGGGTAGTTAGAAGGAAGGAAGGGGTTTGTAATTGTATTTGATAAGAGACAGTGCCGGTGGGTACAAATCGTAGAAAAACTTTTATGCCCTTTGAGGAGAGCGACCTTGGGATATGGGTAGTCTTACGCCACAGCCGTGAACGGGTGGCCGGATTTGGCCAGTCCTCCAATATGTTGCACTACCACATGTTCCCAACTTATTGCAAAAGTCGATCATCCACATTGCCATAGCAATCGACTCTATGCAACAGCTTTGAATGTCGTTTATGTATGTCGTACCTGGGCTCTAAGTAAAAAAACTCGCGCTCTCTGATAGAGCCTACATAAGCCTGACAGCAGTCATGACGCTTTTTCCAATGGCATAAATCCCATTACGCTAGCTCGTCTCCTTCCATAAATACAAGCCGAGGAAAATTTTCAAGATGGGCAAAATTGGACACGCATCTCCCACCTGTGGACAGCCGCTAGCGCCATGTCTGTCTGAACCAGAAATGATTCAAAAATCTAAACCACGGTAAAATCGTAATTTTCGGGCTCTCAACCGGGAGGTTCGCCGACGAGCAGATTACTTCAACCCCTCTGCATGTGGTACCCCACCTGTCTGCGAGGAACGTGCAAAAGCTGACCGACCTCGTTGCCTTAGCGATCGTTCTGCAAGGATTCTAGCGCGACCCTGCAGCATAAACGGTTGGTTGAGGTTAAGTCGTACGGAACGGACTGTGGTGCTTAGGTCGGCCCGTAGCCGCACTTTTACGGCGTTATAGAACACAGAAACAAACGCCAAAATCAGAGGGACGACGGAGCCTGATATCCGGATGCGGATTTCACGGGCGAGCTTGATATCGTCCATCGGTCTCAAAATGGGCCGCCGTCTTTCGACCCCGGTGTTTTTCGTTCATTTTCTCCGACCCATTTTTCATCTTGGAAATCGTTAGCAACGGCCATTAGCTACCCGGCACAAAAGTGCGTCTCAATCGGTCGAGTTATTAACCGTCAAAGTTGACCAGTGCAAACGGGTTGGTCGATCCGGACGGAGTTTGAGTTTATTCCCGTCCATAGAGCGAAAGGAATTAAACCGTGGATGACGACCAATAAAGTTGACAGAATGGAATGGCCAGCCCAATCACAATTCATTAATCCAATAGATAACTTGTGACAACGGATATCAACCTTCATGTCTAGATTGGAAACTATTATTTGTAAAGAACAAGGGCCAAGAATGTAAATGTTAAAATTAGTATAAAATTAAATAAAAAGCTGGGGTGGCTCGGTGGTAAGACAGCCAGGCTTTGGATGTAAGAGTCCAAATGCTTACTAGTTCGAACCACTCCAGGATTCGGAAATTTTTCTAGTTCTCTATGTGGTCGGTACTGGGTCCCGGTCTCCATTTGCCATTGGGGATCAAATTAATGGCACTCCTCATATTACAGTCGCACTGGAGGAGTATATAATAATATACAATAACCGAAAAATAGCAACAACAGAGATCTGGAGAAAACAACACCGGAACAAGAATCTTCTTCTTCTTTCGCCCCGTCCTTATACCCTTTCGGGTGTCGGAATTGGGATGGTTTAGTTGATCTCTTCGTTTACCCACTTCTTCCATTTCGCCCTGTTAGTTGTCATCGCCTTCAGTTCTTCGATTGTTTTGCCCTTTTCTTTCCCTACATCTATTATTTGTTGTATCCAAGTTTTCCTTGGTCTTCCTCTTTTTCTTTTCCTGTGATTTTTTGCTCCCCACACTTTCTTCACTAGTTTATTTGTTTCCATTCTCATTATATGCCCGTACCAATTTAGCTGTCTCTTTATTACTTTATTCCCTATTGGTTCTTGTTTGATTGTTTCTCTTATTGTGCTGTTTGTAATTCCGTCCCATTCCGTCTTTCCAGCTATTTTTCTTAGATGTTTCATCTCCATTGCGTCCATTTTTCCGATGTGTTTCTTTTGTATCGTCCAGTTTTCACAGGTGTAGATTAGTGTTGGTAGAATTATGACATTGTAGATCCTTAATTCGGTTTCAATTTTCATTTCTGCTTTCCCTAGTAATGCTCTTAGTGCATACTAAAATTTGTTCGATTTTTTCGCCCTGTTCGCTAGTTCTACTTCTATATTTCCGTCGTTTGTTAATATGGTTCCCAGGTATTCAAACGTCGTTACTTTTTCCAGGTCTGTGCCCTTGCATATTATTTGAGTATTGTCCGGTTCTTTCTCGTTTATTATCATTACTTTACTTTTTTGTATGTTAACTTCCATTTTCAGCATTTCAGTCTCCTCCACCCATATATCCATTAGTCTTTGCATCTTCCTTTTGGAATCGGCTATGAGGACGATATCGTCCGCATACATTGGAGCATCCAGTTTCATGGGTTCCAGCCTTAAATATCCTACTGTAGTTTGGAGATGTTTCGTTTTTTCTCTAGTTTTCCTAATCAGCTTATTCATTATTAGTATGAAAAGGAGGGGACTGAGGCTATCTCCTTGTTTAATTCCCTTCCTCCAGTCGAATTTTTCTGATCTTGCTCCTGCTATCTGAACCCTTCCGTTCACTCTTTTGTAGGTGTTGCGCACTATTTGTGTTAGTGAGTTTGGGATATTAGTTTCTTTTAAGCAGTTCCAAACCATTTCTCTTTCTATCGAGTCAAATGCCGCTCTGAGATCTATAAACGCCAATAAGATTTCGTCCCCACTCTGTAGACTTCTCTCTATTATATTTCTAATTATACATATATTATCGTTTGTCTGTCTTCCTGGCATGAATGCTGCTTGCTCGTCCTCGATTTCCTTTGTGTATATCTTGAAACTAGTGGATGCGAGATATATTGCTCTGTAGTTGTCGCAGTTTGCTCGTTCTCCTTTTTTGTGGATAGGTATCACTAAGTTGTTTTCCCAGTCCGATGGTAATTCTCTTTTTTCCCATGCTGTGTTGCATATTTTCCAGAACCACTTTATGCCTTGTTCTCCTAGGTATTTAATCATTTCCGAGTCAATTCCGTCATCTCCTCCTGCTTTTCCTGTTTTAATTTTCTGCATTTCTTCTTTAACTTCCTGCCTCTTTATACCTTCTAGTTCAGTTTCTTCTGCTTCCTCATCTTGATCATTATCTTGTGGCTGCTCTTCTGTTGTAGAACTAAATTTGTCTGCAAAATACTCTTTCCATACTTTTAGAATATTTTCTACATTTGTTTGTAAGTTATTTTGCTTGTCTTTTACTCCCGTTATTTCTTTTCTTTTCTCTTCTTTCATTGCTCTTACTATCGTCCAGAATCTTCTATTATTTGTTGTATAGGATTCCTGTATTTCATTCCCAAAATCCTCCCAGCTTTTTCTTTTTGCATTTTTGATTGTTATTTTGGCCTATCTCTTTGTTCCATTATATTCCTCTTTATCTTGCTCGTTTCCGGTTGTGAGATATCTTTTCCATGCTTGTTTCTTCTTTTTTATCTCTTTCTTGACTTCCTCGTTCCGCCATTTGGTTCTTTTGTATTTGGAGTTATTGCATTTCATACCGCAGATCTTTTTTGCTTCCTCCTTTATGTGATCCATCTTTCTTCCAGTGACCAAACGTCTTTCGTCCTTTCTATTCTTTTCAGTTTTTCATCAGTTTCTTTCCTGGATTTTACCTGAAGGCTTTTCTTTTTGAAATTATTTATATCTATTTTGTAGTACTTCTTTCTTCCCTCTATTCTTGTAATTATTTCTCTTAATGTTGCTGTAACCATTCTGTGCTGTGTCGCTAATTCTGGTTCTTTTTCAGTCCTTATATTTTTGATATCTTTTTCTAGGTTTTTTGTGAACACTATATAATCGATTAGGCTTTTTGAGTTTCGTTCCTCTGCTATGAAGGTGTATTTGTCATCCATATCTTGCTCCCAGAAGGTATTCCCTATGAGTAGTTCGTTTGCTTGGCAAAATTCTAACATCTTCCTTCCATTTCTATTTAATGATTCTTCTCCATATCCTCCTATGCTTCCTAATCCTCTATTTACATCTCGTCCCACTCATGCATTCCAGTCCCCGATTATAATGATTTTTTCTTGATGGTCTCTTATTTCGTCTACTACCCTTTGTAGTTCTGTATAGAATTCTATTACCTTTCCTTCTTCTGTTCCTTCTGTTGGTCCATAGATTTATATTACGACCACTACGCTTTTTAACTCTATGTGAATTGCTATGATTCTAGATGATATTGGTTTGTATTTGATTATCCTTCTTTCCAGCTCCTTGTTTATTATTATTCCCACCCCCTCCTTTGCTCTCTGTCCATGAGTTACCCCTGAGTAATATAGGGAGAATTCTTCATTTATTTGTATGTGTCCCGTGCCTGGTTTTTTTGTTTCGCTGATTCCTATTAGTGCTATTTTCCTGTTTTCCAGTTCTTCAGTTAGTTCTAGTTCTTTTCCTGTTCAATGAGTGCAAAAGTTTTAACTTTAAAAGGTATGTATGTAGCTGTGAGTTTTTATCAACAGTCTGCTGAAAAGATATTGAAGAACTTCTATGAAAAAAAAGACACGCTATTTTTTTTACTAATCAGAGCACTTTTAAGTTGTATTCAATAAATATGCATCATAAATATAAATAGAAGACCAAACTATATTTGAATTGATAAATAAATACTAGAGTTATTAAATCTTGGATGCAATTACTTTCCCACACAAAAATAGAGATTTGTAGTGTTTTTTTTTTCAATATACGATTGTTGTCTGGCATGCTTGGGAAGAGATTATAAACTGATCTTAAGCTTCACAATAAAAAATTAGAAATTTACTCTAATTACTAAAATTCTGTTCAATTAAATATAATATAAAGTAAAAAAAGTAAATTCCACAAAGAAATAAATCATATATCATTCTTATATACAAATGTTTGTGTTCTAAGAAATAGCAAGCGGAATTTTCCAGTGGGAAGTGTGGGGTAATAAAATCCTTCTGACTGCTTTTTGGGTACCTGCACTTGGAGGGTAGGGTGACCAGTTGCTTAAAGGGCTTGTAACATTAAGCACGCACAAACATTTGTCATCGGGTACAAGGATGTTTTGGCCGATCTTGAAAATAGTTTTTTTGTTGTTAGTTATTGTCATAAATTTTGTTTTTGGTAGTGTAAATATTAAATTCATAGCTCTATTAGTTGTGTTTCTTTATACTAATCATCGAAAGATTGAGTCGATTTACAACCGATTCGCACAATATACATACATACATACAGTTCGTCCAACCGATCTTTTATGTCACGTGATTATTCGAGTATTCAATAAATGACATACGCTTAAAATGTTATCTAGGTGATTTAGGTGTTGGTGAAATAGAACACATTTAAGGTTGTTGATGTAAAACACAACATGCGTTTTAAAATTCTCTGTGTGATAGACAAAGATAAAAACCGTACACGCATGTCCGAACTTGTGTTCGTTTTTCTACTACGTTACTCAAATCTCACAAACCGGTAACTGTCAAATGTTCTGAAATCGTTTACTCGTGCGTTCTTTTAGTTCTTTGCTAAATCTTAAAAAACTGTTCTTTTAAGAACAAATTTTCGACAGTTTCGTTCTTTGATTGCAAGTAGATATTTTAAATTAATGCTGCTAATGTAATAATTATTATTGAACAACAAATTATAACTATAACCTATAATTTTTAGATAATGGCAGGTAAAAGGTTAAATTCGCAAGCTCAAGAGCTTGTCCTAAAGCTAATTGATTATTTTAAATTAGAAAAGGCAAACGGAGCACCGTTGATAACTGTTATAACGCCAATTATTATTTTCATGGAACTAGAACCTCATTTGACTAGCTATTAGTATTTACATCTTAAACCAAACGCATTACTTGTCACGTGACATAAAAGATCGGTTGGACGAACTGTATGAAAAAGATTATAGATGATTTTAAACTTAGCAACACACAATAAAAAATTATACAATAAAAAAATTCGGTTTAATTGGTTGTATTTAAAATGTACATTGTACATAGGAAGGTTTTATAAGAAAAAATTAGAAGTTAAACCGTAAAATAGGAGCTGGGATGGGATAGTGGTAAACGAGTCAGACTTTGGACGTAATCAAAAGCTACCTGGTGCCAGTGACTCTAGGAGTCAGAAAAATGTTCTAATTCCCTCTCTGGACAATGCTGAGTCCTACCCATTAGGGATCAAATTAATGCATTAACCTAATATTATAAAATCTTGCTAGAATTCTACTTTATCGACAGTCATATGACTATTTTGACAGTTTCCCACAGATGTCACCGTAATTTGCATCTATTTGCGCATGCTCACAAACAGAATTTTGTTCAAAGTGTTTTCACAAAGTTCTCTGTCGTGACATACAGCAAAATTGAGTACAAAATTCTGTAGATTCATGTTCTAAAACCTACAGAATTTTGTACAAAGTCAGCGTCGCATCGATGCGCAAACGAGCAATGATTAGTGTCACAATCACAGAGGGCAGAGAAGAATATGTTTACCTACCTCGTGTTTACCCCGCCTGCCGACACTCTACGCATTTTCTCTTATCTCGCTGGCGGTCTTTATTGCTGCAACTTGTTTGTTTTACCGTGTGTTCATGTAAAATAAATAAATAAAAGCACTTCCAACTTATGCATTAACCTAATATTATAAAATCTTGCTAGAATTCTACTTTATCGACAGTCATATGACTATTTTGACAGTTACCCACAGATGTCACCGTAATTTGCACCTATTTGCGCATGCTCACACACAGAATTTTGTTCAGTGTTTTCACAAAGTTCTCTGTCGTGACATACAGCAAAATTGAGTACACAATTCTGTAGATTCATGTTCTAAAACCTACAGAATTTTGTACAAAATCAGCGTCGCATGATGCGCAAACGAACAAATTTTTAGTGTTTATTAACAATCACAGAGGGCAGAGAAGAATATGTTTACCACGTGTTTACACCGCCTGCCGACACTACATACACTTTCTCTTACTTCGCACGCGTTCTTTATTGCTGCAATTTGTTTGCTTTGTCGGTCATTTATGTAAAATATATAAACATAAGCGCTAGGAACTTACGCGCTAACCTAATATTATAAAATCTTGTTAGAATTCTACTTTATCGACAGTCACATGACTATTTTGACATTTTCCTCACAGATGTCAACATAACTTGCATCTATTTGCGCATGCTCACAGACAGATGGTCATACAGGCCCAAAGTTCCAACCGCATGCCACAATTTAAACGCCACAACAAAATAGCGTCATCCTTAGTCAAATTCAAAACTGAGATGACTTGCCAATGTAAAGTTATCTTTTCAATCCCTCATTAGTACTATTTCATTGCTCAGTACATGAACAAGGTGGGTTTGTAAAACCACTTGTCTAATTAAAATGTTTTAAACTGAAACCTAAATTGGAATAGGGAAACTTCTTTGTTTCCTAAGCCCCATTCTAAACTACATAAAACATAGTTTTCCTTATGATAGATTTTGCTTTACTAATTTATTTTTCTTTTTCCAGAAAATTAGTAAAGGATATAATAACGTTAAGAAAGAAGTGCTACATAAATGAAGGCAAACAGAAGGAAACAATAGAAAAGCATTTAACAGAGTTCATAAAAACGGAGCTTCATGTGATATGGCCTGAAGGGTGGATGTCAATGAACACGTTAATGAAATTTTGCAATATTGTGCAGGACACTAAGAAAAACTTGGAAACTCCAAAGAGAAGCACCCCCACAGCCACGCCGGATATTAGTATAAGCCCTACCTCCAACATTAGTCCTCCTAGCATCCCCATAAGCTCCACTTCCTCTCTAACTATAACACCAGTCACCACAAATGTCCATAAAGTTAGTTCTAATGAAGTTAAGGTGAAACCTAAGCCTCTCAATCTTAATGAGACGATAATTAGTAAGGTTAATAATAGTAGCGATAACTGTAGTGTAAGTAAGCCGAGTAAACCACTGCCAGCAGTTGATATTGTAAAAACAACAACGCCGCCTGATGTAAATAACGTAAAGTATACTACTAGTACCAATAATTCAAATCCACCAAGCCGAATAAAAGACGAGCCTGAAATGATAGTGATCGAAGAGAGCTCTGTGAAAAAGGAGGAACCAGAAAACTTATCATCGTCACATGTAAATGTAATTAAGCATGAACCATTAGAGAATTCCAAAAACCACTGCCAAATAATTGATCTCACTGAACAGCCTGAATTGAAGAGAAAGCCGGGGCCCAAGAGTAAAACCAAATATCTGTACGAGTACCCAGATAAGTTGATGAAGCCTAAAAAGGACCCAACAGAGCTCCTGCGAGTTAAATCTAAAGAGGAACTAACCGGGTCTTCGGTTTACACTCAAATCATAGCTGATTCACTAAGTGATATTAATAGGTTTGCTCAAAAAAGTTCGAGTAGTACTGCAATTAACAGCACTGCCTCGATTACAAATCCTAATGATTCTGTTGTGAAAAAGTCTTATGACTATTCAAAGCCAAAACCCACCAGTGAACGTGATGACATTCAGAAGGTTATGGAAGGTTTAATGGTTCTTCAGAAAATGTCCTCTCCTGTAAAATCGAATGAGGAAGTGAAAACAAGCTCGCCCGTGTCTGTTATAGCTTTTAACAAGAGTTACTCCCATGATTCGAATAGTTCTTCGCATAGCCCTAACATAGTTACACATAGAAGTAACAGTTTTCAAGATGCTTTCCAAAAACAGTTCATTCCCGACTACCATTTAATGAAGGCTAACCAAGCTGCTTCACCTCCAAAAGGAAACCACAATAGGTGCAGTTAACATTAGGTCGTACGATTCTGAAATTTGATTTGTGTTCTTTTGTTTTCAGTATATCTAAACATAATCATATGATTACTAAAAGTAGTGCAACAAGCAGTGAAAAATATTTACAGGTAATTTGTAGGAGAGGCAAAATAGCTTCTGCAGAGCTGGGCAAAACAATGCAAAAATAGAGTTCGGTACTTGTTTAAGTGTCCCAATTGGCCTAAACATTAAATGTATTTCAGTCTCAAATTCATTTTATTTATCACAATTCTGTAAATTAGCTAGTTAAGTTGCATGAAGTCAGGGCAACAGTTACAATTCAATTTCATGAAGTTTATTGTTTTGCCACTTCAAACAGTGCATATTTCTGTTATTTGTAATCTTACGAGGGTTGTCCGTAAAATAAGGTCTCCAATTTTTTTTTACAAAGAAAAATTTTCATTGGGTTATACATTGTTGGAAAGCCTGGACTTTCTACTATTTTTCTACATAATCCCCGTTGCGATCGAGGCATTTTTGCATGTGGTGTAACATTTTTTGTATACCCGTGTCATAGAACTCTACCGCCGCGGCGCGCAGGTAACGTACGACCTCTTCTTTCAACTCCTCATTGGTCCTGAAATTCATCCCACCCAGGTGTGACTTCAACGCAGGAAAGAGATGATAATCACTTGGTGCTAGGCCCGGGCTGTAGGAGGGGATGTGTGACGTTATCCCATCCAAATTGGCTGATGTGGTCGGTTGTTGCATGGGCGGTGTGTGGACGAGCTTTGTCCCGATGAAAATGCACTCCTCTCGTCAGCATGCCCCTTCTTTTGTTTTGAATTGCACGGCGAAGGTTCTTCAAAGTTTGACAGTAGCGATCAGCGTTTATTGTTGTCCTGGTAGGCATGACCTCGCACAACAATATCCCAAAACAGTCGCCATCATTTTGTTGGCAGACAATGTTTGTTTAAACTTTCGCGGCTTCGGCGATCCTGAACGCCGCCACTGACGGGGCTGTTCTTTTGTCTCTGATGTCGTGTAATGTACCCAGGTTTCGCCGCCAGTGACAATTGAATCCAAGAATTCCTCGCCCTCTTCTGCGTAGCAATCAAGGAATTCGCGGGCCGCTTCAACCTGTTGCCGTTGGTGATCTTCGGTGAGCATTCTGGGAACCCACCTTGCACACACCTTGTGATAATGCAAATGTTCTACTAAAAATCTTGTCAATAGTAGTCTTCCTGACATCAGGGATCAATTTGCACAGCTCCCGAACCGTCACCCGTCGATGTTCAAGCATTACCCTCTCCACTTTTGCAATCATTTCGTCAGAAACCGATGGCCGTCCGGCATGCTGTCCATCATGGACGTCTGTACGTCCGTTTTTAAACTCTCTGCACCGCTTTTTGCACGTTTTTGATGTCGATACAGAACGTAACTCACACCTAACGGTCGCGGCGAGTGGAAGCTCCATCGCGGTCCAACCAAGATTAAGCGTCGCAGACAGCTCGAAGTGGTGGGGATTTGTAGGCGGGGCATCAAGCTACACGCCAGTGTTGCCAGATCTTGCGTTAAAGCGACTCCGGCGCCTTAGAGACCTTATTTTACGGACAACCCTCGTATTTCTAAGTGATAACGTCTCAAATTCAGTAATTTGGGGAGTATTATTTCAAATAAGTGATAATTCCCATTTTACTCATTTAGTTGGGAATAAGCGATGATGTATTTGACTCGCTCTGTAAATTAGGGACTAATTTAATGTCATAAGTAAATCTTTTTTGGCACAGGAGTGAGCAAATCAAAATATACAGTCAAACAGATTCCTTTCATCTTTAACCAGTGTTTCCATTCTGTATTTTTTACTAACTATGTAATAGCTATATTGTTGCAACTTAGTTTTGAACTAATGCACTGTTAAAGCAAGTGTGATTTTTAAAATTTAAGATTTGAGAAGTTTAATTGTAAATAATTGTATTTTTCAACATGATTGTGAAGTTTTGAAAATGGTCCCAGTGTAGGTTATATTAAACCAAATATTTATTTAATTACATAAACTTGTAACGAGTTAGGAGTGTGTAGTAATATAATTCAAGCAAATCTATGCAGGGGAATGATTTAAAATTGTAAGTTGCTTTCTAACAAGTAAATTGATAGAAAATAAATTCTATTTATAAATCTGGAATAGGGTAGGCAAAAATATGATGCTAAACAAGTACAAATTAAAGACACCAATGTGAAGGTCAGGGTTTCTCAAATTTTCCTGATCTCTTAGAAATATGTACATTTGTATTTTAATAGGTTAAGTAAATGTGCCAAAACACTCACTTTAGAGATTCTCCATTTGAGAAACTCTGATGCAGTTTCATAAAGTAAAAATGCCCAACTCTGAATACAGCTTAGAGAGTGATTTTTTTCTATATGTCTATTGAATTTTCAGAATTCTAATAATAATTATGCCCAACAAAATTCTAATAAATTGAAAACTAGTTGTTCATCTCAACAATCAGGTAAATTTAACTTGCTTAAGCTTAAATTATATATATAAGATTGAATTTTTTACCAGGTTCATATAATATGTTGGATGATATGTTTGCAAATTTCTTGAGCGAGTATGGACATTCAAAGACAGGTATGGGGTGTAGCTTTGGTGTTAATACTTTCGCATTGCTTATTTGTAAATATTAGCTATGCTTTATAACATGAGGCCATTTGTGAGTTTCTAAGGTGCACCTTGTATATAATAGTCACCCTAGTTCTTCCTTGGTTTCTGGTCATGTGGCTCTTTCATTTGCAATAGTAAAAATGTCGTATTTTTTCATGTAATCAAACATTGATAATTATTTATAAAATGTTATCAAAGTTAAAATAATTTTCTCATTTTTTGTTTCTTTTATAACCATTATGCACCCCTTACCATTTTGCACAAATTTAACATTTTAAAACTTTCATTTAGAAATGATATTTACAAATGTTATATTTTCAGCAAGCTCTAAATCCACTACACCACATAAATAGCAGCATATTATTGTTAAGTAAATGGTTATTAAACTGAACTATTTCTACTGCCAGTTTTAATATTTGTTTGTTTTCTTATATTTGTAATTTTGTTGTATGTATTTTTGTACAAATTCGAAATTTATGTATAAATCATTCCGTATTGCAATATTTATTTAAATTCTTGTATATTAGTTTGACGAACTTTTGTAACTTACTGATTGCAATTTTGAAAATAAAATATGTGATAAAGACACTTTAAGTTTGGCGCCAGTTTGTAGCGTAGTGGTACCTAGTGACATTTGAGTGTAGCTCGAATTTAGTTGGCAAGAATTTGCGATAATCGTATCAGGTGTTTATTTGTTTACGATAAATTTAAATCGCATTTCAAATTCGAACCGCCTAATTGGGTTTTCTGCACCGGGAGAAGATTGCACACCGTGTGAGCTTGTACGAGGTAGGTCTTTATAAGTATTATTTATTCTAACCTCAAATCGACCGAACGTTAACTAATATAAAAGAGGATGACGGTATCTTACTAGGTCAGGGATGTTTCGGCAATAAACGGCATTAATTACACGCTGCCTTTATTTTATTATCCATAAAAATGCAATTGAGGGTACGTGTAGGTGTTCGGATTAAGTCAAAAATAAACTAGAAATAAAAGAAGTCCAGGATTCGTTAGGATTAAGTAACGGACGAATTACCGCAGTAACTGTGCATTACTGCTATTGATCGCATACAAAATGTATCCACCTTTCTTTGATACAACGGAGAAGGGTTGTTTAGTATGCAGAGGCCGTGCAACAGCCAGCAAGACATTGGGTCTCGCCCCGGTCCGCTTTCGAATCACATGCTCGTGTATCGATCAATGGTCCCCTTGTTCTTACTTAAACGGCTTACATCTAAATATTTTTCGCCGTTCCTTTTACTAGTTTTCGTTCTAAAGCACGTACTTGCGATTCGGGAGTTGTTAGGGCTGTGAAAAATTCGTTACGCAATCCCGAAGAAGTTTTTTATTGCTTGTTAAAATAAATTCCCATCAGTGGCGGCGTTAAAAGGCGACAGCAGCGGCGCAAGTTTATGAAACTCGTAGCCTGCGATGGGGATGAATTATATTTGTTAAGATGCTGAAACTGCAGTCAACAGGGAACAATTTGAAAGGAAGGATTTCGGTAGTTGTGCTGAACGGAAGGAATTTTATTTAGTACGATCTTGTTTTCGTTTCAAGAAAGCATTTTTCAATAGTAGATAGGAGTATAATTTAGTCTTAAACCTCGATTACAAAACCTGTAGGGGAATTGTGCCTAAAACGACATAAGTACTTCTTCTTAGAACATCTATAAAATTCGTACCGTTGACTATATAAGGCTGCAAATTGGAGTCTATTCTTCGAATACTTTACATTGCACATTATACCGGGTGGCCATAAATATCTGTGATCCTGGTAGCCATGGAATTAGCTACTTATAAATGTTGGTTAGCACTAAGTATCATATATTTCAATTACAATAATTATCTAGTATGTAATGTAATAAAATGCAAGGTAATTTCTGGTTTTTTATTTTTTTTAGGTATTTTATAACAAATGTTGAAAATGATGACCATTTTCTTCAATGCAAAGCTGAACTCGCCTCTTTTTGCGTTCAAAAATATTCTGCTACATTTGTTGATCAATATTATTGCAACAATCGACGATGGCTTCCCTCAGCTCCTCTAGATTGATAATTTGCCTTTTAAAAACGTTATCTTTAATGTACGCGAAAATTGAAAAATCACAGGGCATAAAATCAGTGGAACGTGCTGGGAAAGGATGATCTGTGAATCTACTAATAATTCTATTGCCAAATGTTTGCCTTATAACCTCCAAATTTTCTCTGGTTGTATGCGCCGTTGCGCTATCGTGTTGGAAATAGCCCTAATTTTTTCCCTCAAGTTCGTCAAAGAAATTTGCTAAAATTTCTTCCTGGTAGCGTTGTCCATTAATTGTGTTATTAAAAAATATACGCCTAATCAGTCGTCTGCTGGATACAGCTAGCCAAATACCAAGTTTTTCAGCATGAAGCAGTGTTTCCACATACTGGTGCGGGTTCTCGGCAATCCAAAAGCGAAAATTCTGAGAATTTACATATCCAGATAAGGTACGCCAGGCTTCGTCGCTGAAAAAGGTTCTATACAGTAACTAATCATTAAATGTTTGCTGGAACCATTGACAATAATTTAGACGTGTTGCAAAATCCTGAACATGTAATTGCTGAAATACAGAAATTTTATACAGATGTAATTTTAATTTAGATTTTAATATCTTTTGGCAAGTAGTTCTAGGTACTTCTGCTTCAGCTAACAATTTTCGTGTCGAAATGCGGGGGTTTTCAGTAATTCTTTCCTGAATGTCATCCACAATTTCTTGGTTAATTTGGGGCTTACCTGAACCTCTTCTTTTTGTAACGCTACCGGATTGTCGAAAACGTGCAACAGTTCTATTAATTTTCTGTCGCAGAACATGGTCATCATGGTGGTAGGGAAACTGGGCTCTAAATTCTTCAACACATGCTTCCATATATTCCATATACTCACTCATTATCATTATTGACACCATTTCTAAAATACGACTTGATTATAAAAATATCCTGTTCTAACTCCATTACTTATTGCAATCTGTCATAATTTTGATAGATAGGAATGTCAGTTTAGTTTTGTTGGATTCATCACTTTTAATAAGCGATGTTGATTCCAAAGGTAACGTGATAACATATTTATGGCCACGCGGTATAAAACAAAAAAACGAAATTTACATTTATAATAACAATAGCTATTTGTGTATTAAGAGCGCAAAATGATATATTGTCGATTGAAAGAGACAGTTGCCGCGCGACGAAGGAGCGCGGCAATCTCTTGAAATCGACAATGGATTTGCGCTCGAATTACACACAAGATTTTTTCTACAATCGAGAGTTCACATATTTCCAAAAATTTATTTAATTTGAGGAATGAAAATTAAAAGTACAGTTCTTACAATTTTTTATGACAATTCCAGACGATGAAGAAAGTCTAGATGAGTTTGAAATTGTATGTTCCGCCATTGTTACTGATTCAACAATTTGCACTTTAGATGATTCACCTTTACCCAAGATTTTCTGTGCCGTTTCAATTTTATTATTAATGCTTTCTTCAATGTATCCCTCGGCTGTAGAAGAACTTTTCCAACCTCCATGACGTTTCAGTTGGATGATATCACCTCCTCCATTAATTAGAAGAGTAGCTGACGTGCGACGAAAACTGTGACCTGTATATAATTTATAATCTGATAAATTCAAATACTGGGCGATTTCACAGGGTATTTTTCCAATTATATTCATTCCCACCACTTGTTTAGAGCATTTTCCGTTACAATATCGTAGAAATAGACGATATGGGGTGTCGTAATCTGATGGTCTCAACGCAACATACCTTCTGTAGAATGATAAAAAATCAAGTTCTTCACTATTAGTAACAGTAAAGACACGACTTTTTCTTGTTTTTGAGTCAGGAATTTTTACTATTAATAGCGAATCTTTGTCTTCACTGTCTTCTATGGTCATTTTCACAAGTTCATCTCGTGTACATGCACCGAAAACTCCCATAATTAATACTACCTATCAATAAAATAGCTTATTAATATTTACAGAGTAATGAGTAGTGTTATTTACCTTTTTCATTAAAAATATTTCATCTGGCGCTTCATAGAGGAATTTGAACAATTCTTCTTTGGTGAAAGTTCTTGATTTTTTTGGTTTGTATCCTACAGATTGGCGTTTTAGGTATGCGATTAACTTCGTATATTGGCTGATGTCAATATTGTTTCTTACAGTTAATACAGATCGTAGCATTGAGTACACCGACCAAAGTGTAGCAGAATTCATAGTTTTAGCTTTTTCGCTAAAGTAAGCCATCATTACGTTTTCAGTGTACCTTCTAACTTTCCTTGAATTACACCATGTGATGAAGAGTTCGTACTGCTTTTCATACTTCCCCCGCGACTTTTCTGGCAATAGGTTTAAAGTCGCGACTTTAGCGGCGCTTGCAATTTCAGGTGGTGTACATGAAAAATCACTACAATCATTTTCTTCTTCCATTTTTGCTGCTTCACGCTCACATACGATTATTATTTAGGAAATTTTTCACTCAAATGGAAGATGTCATTTACTTGTTGACATTGGATACTCTGAGCAATGCATATTTGATTTATAGTTAATAATTGGGAGAGCGAGCGTTTTTTTTTATTTAGTCGCTTATAAGCGACAAAGTGACATTCATCGAAAAAGATGACGTTTGCGTTGTCAAATACGAGCGCAAATGCCTACTTTGGATATCGATTGTAGAAAAACATTTTTTTTAACTTAGATGCTACTACCTACATATGTCATTTTACCTGTACGTATTACGGTAAAGTGACATACCCCTGTTTAAGCCTGGTTTCAGCACACACTTCACAAATTAACTTTTTTGTCTTGAAAGAAACATCCGCACAGGCTGTGTGGCACCAGTTTTTACACACCTGACACTGTATCCATTTTTCCTTAGATTTCGATTGGGAATAGACTCAATTGCAGTAGATGCATGCAACGTCATCGTCTGCATTTTCAAAGACGTTCACTTCGGCTTCGCTGTCCCTTTCAATTAGAATTTTCTTTTTCACTGCCTTAGCAGCTTTCCTTTCCTGTGGTCTTCTTTCATTTAGCTTTTCTCTTCATGTTTTGTTTTACATTCTTGTATGAATGGAGATGCTGTTAACACATTGCCAGTTTGAGCTTTACGCTTTCTGTTACGCTGCATAACTGGAAGTGGTGAAATTTCCAACAGAGAGACGGTACTATCTCCTGAAGTATTTAATTTGCTAGACCCTGCCACGAAATCAGATGAATTTTCTTCAGAAGTTCCTGGTACCTCTTGAGTTTTGGGAGATGTAAATGTGGCAGCAACAGTATCAATTGGTTGACTTTCTGGATCCGGATTACTTTTTAACCATTTTGTAACGCGAGAGTCAGCCAAGAGTTTGTCGAGAGTAAAATGTTCATTCTTCAGTTGATACTGTCAAGTTTGTCGTTGCAAATCTTTTCTAAACGTGTAATTTAAAAAAAAACGTCCGTCTTAGTGCGTATACTACAAATGGAAGATTTCGAAACGTCCTGTCCTTGTGATAAAATGGCCCTTATAGAACGCTCTGAAACCTAAAATTATAAGTAATTTGCAATTGCATATTTAAGAAATAATACATGCTTACCCCAAATATATCAATTAATCGAAATATTATCGTAAATCGTGTGAAGTCTGGCCATCTCTTTTATAATGGTTGAAAGCTTTCACAGTTTGCAGTTTAGTGACTTTGTTAATAACTTTCACCATTCTGACAATTAAGTAGGTATAATATATTATGTGTTTTATTAATTCTAAACTACTAGATTATTTTAGAAAAGTAGGGGACCCTAGAGCTGGCAACAGGGCAATTTCATTTTGACATTCCTAGAAATCAATCAAATAATACTTCAGAAATGCAACTTAAAAAAACACAGTCTCTGGATGGCAAATCAATCGTGAATAGTGTATATGTCATTTGAATTTGATATGTCATTTTACACACAATTCTCCTATTAAAATGACGTTTTTTTGCCATTCAATGTACATACCCACACAGATATATTCAAAATCAATAATATAATAAAGATAACAGAACATATTTTTGCCTGATAAGAAAAAACAACTTAAAACAAAACATTTATTCAAAATTCCATACACTTTATTATTGTAGTTTAACTTACAACCTGCGACATTACAAAACATTCTGATTAATATTAGAATTATTTAATGAGCACAATATCGCAGTATTGTCGTGGCCGGCGAAATCCCCCCCGACTTGAATCCCATAGAACATGTGTGGGATATGCTGGGAAAATGTTTCCTGAATCAAGGCTTGGTGTTTCAAACAAGGGAAGAGCTCTCAAATTGTTTACAGGACCAGTGGCAACAAATTGATCAAAATGAAATAGACAATTTGATTAGAAGTTTACCCAATAGGTGCCGAGCTGTGATTAACAGTCGAGGTGGCCATACACTGTATTAATTATGCAAATCTTTCATTTTTTCATTCATATTCTACTGTTATTTGTAAGCTAAAATTTTGCTCTAATTTTTACACACCCAGTATAAGCAAGCTACAGTAACTTCTGTTTGTTTTTGTTATTAAAATTAAAGATGATTGTTCAGCTTTATGTTTTGTTTCATCGTTGTGTCATAATACTTCCTCTAGTTGCAACAACGTATATTTTTAGCCTTGTCCATAGAGTATAGACCATTTTGAGGTGTGTGTATTATAATTATACCCAGATTCACTAAAAAGTTGCATTACCAGATTTTATTGCCATTGCTAAGAAAGTTAAATGCGGCCCTGACCACAGACCAAGAAGCACTAACGCTATTGTGCAGAGATTACATGCTACCTGCTGGCTGGTAATCGCATTTGAGTAGGGATTTAAACATTCGCTACTAAAAGTTTGGCCATACTTTATTATCATGGAAAGGGAATAAAAATATTCCGAAAGAGTATAAATCATTCCATGAGTTTATTTAGAAAACTGTGTATAAAAAAATTATAAGACAAAAATTTTAAAATACGTCTGGATTTTAGAGACCACAATTAGGAAAAGCAAACGCTTCAACAAACGATCTACATGTGCATCGTTCTGAATGTGGAAATTTTGATAATATTGGCGATGTGGAGCAGTCTTGTATTAGTCACGTAGTATGAAATGTGCCTGGTATTCTATAGTTTGCTTTATTCATACTGTATTGCCATAGTACGGGATTTTTAATCGTTATCATACTTTGTTGGTCAGAACTTGCTCACTCCATATTTGAGTTCAAAACATATACTAATACTATTTTGCCCCTTCTTTAATACAAATCAGTAAACATAATTTATTACGTGTTCGACGGAAGATGACATTAATGGCATCATCATCATCATCATCTGACATGGAGCTGACTCGAGAGTCGATCCTGGATACGCCAGGCCCACCCCATCCCAGTAAGGTGGGTAGGAATTTCCGGGATAGGGCGGGATCGGGTGGGGCATTGCACAGCGTTAGCATGCCTGCAATGTATACCGCAAGGCACCGCTGTTGCAACACCGGGTAGGTAGTAGGCTACGCATCAATGGGATTTTGAGTACGCACCCGGGACCGTTATGCGATTTTGCGTTTTTCATTTTTGCCGTGTGGTTCCAGGTGTGTGTTCTTCCGTGTGTATCTTCCTGCCTTCTGTTATTGTTGCTCTGCTTGACCGCTCCCCGCAGAATATCTCAGTGGGATGCCAGCGTCGGCAGCACACGCGGAAAGTGAATCGACGGAAGATGACATTAATGTTACTATAAAAAAAATACAAAGCTTACTCTTTCTTATGTCGGGATCGAAAATTTTGTTCATCACATTGTATATGTATATCGTTTAATGGGTCTTAGGTACATCAGCAATATTGTTTGTATAATCAGTGGCCCTTCGTATTAAAATATGTATAGAAAGTTAAGTACTAGATATTTTTGTTACATTTTATTGCTCCATGTTGAAATACTAATAGTAGCCAAGATCTCCCAATTTTACATTAGGTATACTAACGCCTACCAGGATCGCATTTCCCCTAATTATCGTTTTAATTGGTTTTGCTATGACTAATCGGGACTAACAGCATGTGACGTAATACCGCGGTTGCTGGTTGGGGAGCAAAAGTCGGTATCAGGAACACAGAAGCCGTATGCTGTTGCTTGTCTTAAGAATAATTCTAAACCAGAGGTTAGGAAAAAAATATTAACGCCAAAATTTGTTATACAGTTGAATTATCTAAATGTAACTGATCTCGGTTTAAAGAAATTTGGAAATTGGTTTCGCTATCGCTTTGCTTAGTAGTATATCTGGGGTCTATAAAAGACGTTGGACTTTGTTTAGACGTAAGTGTATAAATATGGTATACTGGATGAACATTTAGTAACAAAATATTTAGCCACGGTAATTGATGATTGCATCGATTCTTACTTTCTTAATGTTTAATAATTATTAAAACTTTTTCACTTTTCTCGATGAATTCCGATATAGTAATTTGATTACGGAGTTTTGTTAAGCTTTTTAGGGTTACAGATTATAGGTTTACGGTAAAAGAATTAATAATTAACTTACGCTACGGAAAAGTGACGGAAAATCAGGGAAATTTAATATGGGTCGGGGATTGTTTACTTCACATGTGAAATGTAGTTGCAATAATAATAGGTTCTAACTGTCCCTTAGGGAGGACTGGAATTAATGAAAAATATATTCGCCATTGCAACGAGTGTTTTTCAGTAGTGAAATATTGAACATCTTCGCTTAGTTCTGTATTTTTAAATAATACAGTGTTGTCAGTTAGCAATTAAAATTATTATAATAAGTATCCCATCATTCAGTATTTACAACACAAAACAAATTGTTTCTTCGTGTAATAATTCTGGTTTTAATGGTGGAATATCAACGGTTTCTCTAACGATGACTTACATAGTATACAGGGTGAGTTGTATGTATGTATAGGCACTATCAAAAATATTCTCTGGCTATTCCAACTATGTTAAATAATTCTAGAAACTGCTTATAAAAATTAGTTTTTATAAATTTAAAACTTTTAGTATCAATAATTGCTTGGAACGTCGTTCCCTGTGACTTTTTTTTAAGTCGTTTACTTTAAGAGTTCTCCTAAAAATATTTAAATAAATGTTTTGTCTTGTTTTGTCTGTGAGGTCAAATTGGTACGTTATTAACGTATAATCAAAAATAAAACAAAGAAACATCAAGATATCGACATAATGAGTCAAACAGCCAGAGCAAATAACGAGGCATTTGTCAGTTTAGAAAAAGTGGCAAACAAGGTCGGACTAGAAATAAACGAACATAAAACAAAGAACATGGTGATAACACGCGAAGGATAACAACGAAACAGACAAGGACAGAATAAAACAATAGGAGAACATAATATTGAAATAGTGAGGGACTTCGTATATTTAGGGTCACAAACGAAAAAGTCAAAAGAAAAATCCTGCTGGCCAACAAATGTTTCTATGGACTAAGAAAACAACCAAACAACATCCTCATGAGAAAATCGAAGCTCATCGTATACAAAACTCTAATAAGACCAGTTCTAACATATGCCTCAGAGACATGGACGCTAACCCAGTCAAATGAAACCCACCTAAAAATATGTGAAAGGTAGATCCTACGAAACATATAAGGCCCTGTGAATGAAAACCAAATTTGGAGGAGAAGATATAACCACGAACTACCTTAAGTCAAAAAGTAATTACAGAACGATTGGCCATGGAATAATAAAATAATGTCTAACGCAAGCTTTATATACCATTTCACGTTTAGGCACAGCCTATAAACTTATGACAACAACAGTGATGGCAGTTAAAGAATTTTAAAGCTTGCTGTTGACATTACTTTTATTTTCCATGGCCAACCCTTATGTAATTACTTTTTGAACTCACGATATCAATTAACAGAAGGATATTTTAGTGAGAAGCCTTTCATTACT
Source organism: Limonius californicus (assembly GCA_014611495.1). NCBI lineage: Eukaryota > Metazoa > Arthropoda > Insecta > Coleoptera > Elateridae > Limonius > Limonius californicus. Next base: position 14,531 of record JABXWE010004778.1, on the reverse strand, counting down.
GTTTTTTTATTCTTCTTCTCTTTCGAGTGCTTTGTCTCTTACGAGACGTAGCGACCTTCTCTCTTATACTTGTGTTGCACGTTTTAAATATTAAATTTTTAAATAAACACCGGTGGGCTCCGAACCGCGGGAAGTGTAAATACTTCTAGTCCACAGAAGAGTTCCTAGGCAAAATACCTCGCTGTTAAAAAACCGATGTTCCGGTACTGGTAATTGAACCTCAGACCTCCAGCGTAGAAATCAATCGCTCGACCTTTATAATAGCCCGTGCAGCCTTAATGCAGTTTTTCTCCTCAAACTGTTTTCATTCATTAAATAAAATTTTAGAGTTAATCGTAGATTTAACACGATTTACAGATTAAGCTAGCAATTTGGTATAATTTAAATTTAACGGAATTTACATTTTAAACTATATCATACAGAAAATAACGCTCGGTGGTCGTTCTACGCTTTCATATAAGATCGTTAAATATATCCACAAACAAAACTAAGCTATGAAAGTTGAAGAAACGAACAACACATGGATATTTTTTTTTTTTTTATTTGATTACTCTTTATTTACAATCTGCCAATCAATACAGGCATTCAGTAACTTTTATGACATTGCTAATGTCTTGTGGGTAATTGCCTAATTAGCAATTTCCCTTTATAACCTAACATAGTTAGGCTTTTGATTACTATATACCTATTAAACATAACTGTAACTATAACTAAAGCTAACAATAATTAAAAGGCTTGATTAAACATTTAATGATTGAAATATTTAGGCAAATCTATTTGGTAAATCCAAGGGTTTGAACCTTTTGAGTCGTCGCACTACACGAACATTTAGTAGGTCACTGGACATGGATATAAAATTGAAATCATAATGGTTAAAGTAACCGAGAGCCACAAGTTGCTAATTCAAATATATTTGCTTTAACCTATAACGTGACATGAAACTTGATGGTGTGCTTGCATGCAATAGCCCTTACTATGTTAAATGTATTGCCGCGTATTAAATTTGGCGCGCATATTATAAGCCATAATTAAACGCCTTCAGAAATTACGCTTCCTGCTTACAAAAAAGCAATTCAACTTTCCAGCGATACTTGCAATGTAAGGTTATGAATTCGTTCGCTTTCTTTTTCGTTTGTACAGTAACATTTCAGAGATGTAATTCGCAGCACAGAGGAATGCGAAGAATTAGATTTTAACAATTTAAAAGCGAAAATGAAAATTCACGCGTTTTTCGGTCAAGGTGAATTGAAAAACCTCCCGCTGAATTAGCTTACATATTAGGGAAATTGCATATTACTACTTATGTTTCATTGATAAAAGCAAGGTAGGTGCCGGAGTAATTATAACCATAATTAATTTCCAATTAAAAGTAAAAGGTTTTTTAAATGCCCGCTGCAGCTCTGCAGCAACGAAAATTAATTTTAAAGAAATATAATAATTTTCTATTAATATTTTCAATTAAAATAATACGCATTTTTAACTAGCTTTTTGATTAATACTGGCTTCGTACAATTGCGATTTTTTAAATTCTGTAGCAGAAAATGATGATCCGATAATTTATTTAGTTGTAAAGATAATTTCCAATTATTTAAAAATAATGCCAAATGTATATTAATTAAATTAGTACTTAGTACGTGGAGTTAAGTTAGTTTACAAGCTGAAATTTAAAGCAATTTCAGTTATTAATTATTTTTTATTCTATAATTGAACTAATAATAATGGTAAAAATTTCTTTCGAAATAACTTCTTTCGTTGGTTACTTGTATGTGTGTATACAGGGTGAGTCTACTAAGACGAATGAGTTTGATATTTCGCTTATTTTAAATATTAGTAAAAGACAGATTCTAACATTATTAAAAATATTTTTTTGGTTATTCCGATGAAGTTAAACAAATTTTAGATGCTTTTTTTTTAATTAAAAATTTTTAGTGTTGATAACTGCTTGGAGCTTTGATTTGGTGCGGTGTTGAATTTTTTTAAAATCGTTTATCTTAAGATTTTTTCTAAATATTTAAATAAATGTTATTGCTTTGATCTGCGATATTAACGGGCAACCGAAAATAAAACATAGACTCATAAAATATTAGCAAAACAGAGTTGCGCCGATACTGTCTCTCACATACTTTTAAACACGCCATTTGGTATTTACAAATTAGCTTGTTTTAACTTTTATTGATTGCAGTCATTAGAGCGGTAATTTGATTAACTTAAATCAGTCTTTAAAATAACAAAAGGGCCGAATTTGCTTTGTACCAGTATGCTAATGGGAATCGAAATCTGGATTTCAGGGTGACAACTTGGTTACTTGTTAATATTTACTTTATTTGTTAATACCAAAAGTATCAACTCAAGAAAAGACTAACTAGTAATGCATACATCCAGTAATTCGATTATATTAAATGTTTAGAATTTCAACTCGGAATTTAAATTGTTAATTTTTTAATTATATATATATACAAGTTTAATGCTTAGTTATATTTTATTCCGCGTCTTTTATATAATTGAATCGGTTAGTTGGAAAAGGAACCATGTCCAGAAACGCACATTTTACAGGAGAAGCATAAAACAGTTTATCTTAAAATCTGTAAGAATAAACAAATCTTTATTTTTTCAGTATATAGCTAGTAGGGACCGCGGTGGTCGAATGCGAGAACGCATTGGCCACTCGAGGTCACACTAAATGCAGTTGCTCCGTTGGGGCGATCGAATCCCGACTGGGGCAACCGCATTTGGTTAGTTAAGTTTAGGGTGCATGTTGCATGAATGTTTAGTATGTAAGGGACGCCCGCACCCCCCTGAAGTAATGCGAAAGCGGTTCCGGGGGGGGAGGGGGGGAACGGTAGTATGAATGTGTAAAAAAAAAAGTATATAGCTAGTAGACTTACACATTTATGTATTGGTAGAAAAATACATTTCATGCACCCATTTAAGCAGAATGTAAAGAAAAAGGTATAGGGCTTGTTCCCTTTTTCAACTAAATAAATTTTATGTATTACTAATATTTTATTTATTTATGAATAAAGTCTGCCAGTGACTTCTAGTTCAAAGTTAGGTAAACAAATAATACATTGCATTATATTTAATTAAAAATCTGCTTCAGCTGCTCCTCGGTTTCCGTAACGGGCCATTGAGGAAGTTCTTCATAAAAGTACATGTTTTCGTGCGGAATATATTGCACCAAATCTTTTAAATTATTCATCTTCTTTGAATTTATAGGAAGTTTCCCATAATAGGCTCTAAAATTATCTGCTGTGGGTAATTCTGGGCGAGACAGCAGCAGGTCTTGAGAAAGAAAACGTCTCACTGTTTAACCCATCAATATACGTATGAGCTACTAATACTCCAGGATGAAAAGAATCGTATCGAAATTCCCTGTATTTTGAAATTTGAAAAGACAACTTATCAATTTTTGGAATAGCTTTGCCTTGACTTCTATGAGATAAAACTGTTTTCTTTGTAGAGCCCAGGCCACCCTTTTTTAAAATCAATGATATGTGCTGTTTCAACCTTTTCAACAACAAATTTATTGTGGTTTGAGGACTTTTCAGTAAGACTGATATAATCTTCATGTGTATAAATTCGGTCTTCTCTCCTTATTTTGCGTTTGGCTGTGGCGAAATCTCGATCAAAAGCATTAAAAAATGCCCTCTTATTGGAAAATAATGAACAAGTTTTTTAAATCTTCTAGAAGATGCCATTGCTAATAAAAAACGTACAACTGTGTTATTCCGGTTTTGACCAGGGCACCCGTCTGAAAAAATGTGTAACTCGTCTACTGCATCTGGGATGTAGTTGTTAATGTAATGCTCTAAAAATGTAGAATGCTCATTTGAGCCCTTGTATGCCTGACCTTCTTGATTTGAATAAAATACTGCTTTCCCCGTTTTTAGATTGTTGACACAGAATTCGTAAATCCACAACTGTTGATAATAAAAAATTTCCTGCACAGGTATGTTGGGTAGTGGTACGTTCTGCATATAATCTATTGTTATTCCAAGTACATTTTCACGATCCTTGCTTACTTTGGTAATTTCATCGGCTTTAGTAAAATATTTTTAGCCTCTTCGCTTATGAACTATCATTTCAGCTGATGCCACACGTTACGCATTATCATTTAAATGTGGATCGCGTATTTTTTGCTTGAGTTCCTCGCATTGGGTACAGACATCAATTTGCGGTCGACCAAAACATAGATCAAAATTTTGTTTAAAAACTGACTGAAAAATCCGTATTTTACTTTAGATTCCAATTACGGAAATGTTTTAATAAATATACTGTGCATGATTTTAATATTAAGGGAGGCAGATAAATATTTTTTATAATACTATTGGAGTAATGTATTTCTTTAATATCAAATGCTTCTATAAATTCTTTGATAATTAAACATACGTCATCAGGAATTACATTGTGTCTTGATCCAACTGACCTACCTCTTCCATCTTTCGAAGTACTGCCTCTGGCTTGTAACTGGCACTAGCGCCGTACTCTCTTTTTCGTTATTCCGTGCAAGCTTATAAAACCTTCTTTGTAAACTGTTCTGCGTAATCCATTAATATTAGCGCAGTACCTGAATATGTGTGATTTCGGCTTCTTTGGCTCATTTTGGTGATTTCTAGTATCTTTAACGTGATGGACTTCAATAAGACTTTGAATGTATACATCTTGTGCATTATTCTCAAAAAAGCTGTTAACTGTATACAAAATCATATTTTTGGCTTCTTCTGATAAAACTTAGTAAAACACTTGAGGGCACACCTGTAAAACAACAATGCGTGTAACAGTTGTAGACTAAAATAATATTTGCTGTATTCAAATCAAAATAAAACTTTTTCCCATATTTTCTTAATCGCGAGAATTATTAGAAGCGTTACCTGCAGGCTGTTCCAGTTATTCTTTGTTCAATATCTTTCCTAGAATAATTAGTATGAAGTAATCCTTTTATCTTCGCTTTCTTGATAAGGTTATGGTTATAAAATTCCGCGTTAACAATGCCTTTCTTCTTTCTTTTGTTATACTTGTTATACTCATCACTATCAGAACTGCTTCTGTTACTGCTATCTCACATTTTTCAAAAACAGCTAAACTTCTAACCCAACAACAATGCTAGTACACCCAGGATATACACATAATAGAAACATTTTCACAAAAACGGTCAAATAAATAATAAATGCCTAATGCTAAATAATACCGAGCCACATACTGCAGCGCCGTTAACTTAATAACTAATCTTCTTCAATGTTGTTGGAAAACGAAACATATCCACGATATGTTCCCTTTTCGCATTACATGAAAACTTTGAAGCTTCCTACCTAACTTCAAAATAGCATCTGTATTCCCTTTTCGCACCGAATGACGAGTTAATATGAGAACAGCATAAAAACGTAAAAAAATCAAAATGGCTGAAAAGTGGACATGTTCCCTTTTTCAACTAACCGATTCAATTAATATGCAACTTAATCTCAGTAACACAGGTACCGCGTGGCCATAAATATCTGTTATTACGTTACCTTTGGAATCAACATCGCTTATTAAAAGTGATGAATCCAACTAAACTAAACTGGCATTCCCATCTATCAAAATTATGACAGATTGCAATAAGTAATGGAGTTAGAACAGGGTATTTTTATAATCAAGTCGTATTTTAGAAATGGTGTCAATAATGATAATGAGTGAGTATGGAAGCATGTGTTGAAGAATTTAGAGCCCAGTTTCCCTACCAGCATGATGACCATGTTCTGCGACAGAAAATTAATAGGACTGTTGCACGTTTTCGACAATACGGTAGCGTCACAAAAAGAAAAGTTTCAGCTAGGCCCCAAATTAACCAAGAAATTGTGGATGACATTCAGGAAAGAATTACTGAAAACCCCCGCATTACCACACGAAAATTGTCAGCTGAGGCAGAAGTACCTAGAACTACGTGCCAGAAGATATTAAAATCTAAATTAAAATTACATCTGTATAAAATTTCTGTATTTCAGCAATTACATGTTCAGGATTTTGGAACACGTCTAAGTTATTGCCAATGGTTCCAGCAAACATTTAATGATCAGTTACTGGATAGAACCTTTTTCAGCGACGAAGCCTGGTGTACCTTATCTGGATATGTAAATTCTCAGAATTTTCGCTTTAGGAGTGCCGAGAACCCGCACCAGTATGTGGAAACACTGCTTCATCCTGAAAAACTTGGTATTTCGCTAGCTGTATCCAGAAGACGATTGATTAGGCCGATATTTTTTAATAACACAATTAATGGACGACGCTACCGGGAAGAAATTTTGGCAAATTTCTTTGACGAACTTGATGACGATGAAAAAAATGACGGCTATTTCCAACACGATGGCGCACCGGCGCATACATCCAGAGAAAATTTGGAGTTTATAAGGCAAACGTTTGGCAATAGAATTACTAGTAGATTCACAGATCATCCTTTCCCAGCACGTTCACCTGATCTTACGCCCTGTGTTTTTTCAATTTTCGCGTACATTAAATATGTATAACGTTTTTAAAAGGCAAATTAACAATCTAAAGGAGCTGAGGGAAGCCATCGTCGACTGTTGCAATAATATTGATCAACAAATGTTGCAGAATATTTTTGAAAGCAAAAAGAGGCGAGTTCAGCTTTGCATTGGAGAAAATGATCATCATTTTCAACATTTGTTATAAAAAACCTAAAAAAATAAAAACCAAAAATTACCTTGCATTTTATTACATTATTGTAATTGAAATATACGATACTTAGTGCTAACCAACATTTATAAGTAGCTAATTCCATGGCTACCAGGATCACAGATATTTATGGCCACCCGGTATATTAATAAAATTGAGATATTAAATTCTTATTTAATATATATTTTTGATATTAAGTTGTATCAATTTTATTTCGAGTTTGGGCAATCCCTAAATCTAGGACAATTCTAGTGAATGCATCGTTTCTACAATTAAATGCTGTGTCAATTCAAAAATAACCCTTAAGTTTTAAGTTTTATTCTATAAATCAGTGCATTTTGTCAGCCGTAACAGGGGCAGGTTTTAGGAAGGTTAAAAAAATGACCTTATTATATTTGAAGGTCACTTATAAAACTACGAACCGCCCTTTAGTTTCATCTTTTCAGCACCAAGTCTGTGACTCGCAGTGGAGCGCAAAGGTCAATGTAATTTTAAATATCTAGTAGCCTCCAGGGTGTCATTTACACTACCGTCTCTGTTTAGATGAATTACACTGCAGCAGTTGTGTTATTCGGCGCAATTTTTGCAGCTTCAAACTAGTGTTGGGAATTTTTCACATGAAATGCGCTTTGTGCAGTCACATGTAATAACCATTTATCAGTTACGTAGTTTACCAGCCGGTTCGCGTCTCTTTTTTGCCAAAGCGGTGGCGGTTCTCGCATTTCGGGGAGACTGCAGAGAATCGGTTAAGTCGAAGTTCGAAAATTCCCCGGTTAATTTGCTTTTCTAATAAACTAGAGTGGAGGATGGCATTTCGAGTATCCCGGCGCAGAGTGCAGTTTCCTATTGCATCATAAAGTCTATTGTGCGGGTGTGGAGCGGACAAAAAGGGCAAAAAGAAGACTGGAACTCGGTTTACTCTAGACCAGGACTAGGTGCGCTAGGTGGAATCGAACAACGCGCGGTTCGCGTATTCCCTCGACGCTCGTAAAGTGGTAAAAGTACGGCAGCTTTCCAGGAGGTTGCTGGATGCGGTGAACGCATCCGCCCGCCGTCTATACGTACACAGCCGACATCGACCACCGATATAAAAACCTAGAAGCTGAAAATTAAAATTTATCACAGGGTTCACTTAGGGATGACAGGTTTTCCTCCATCTCAAAAAAGGTATAAATTAAAGTCGAGTCAGGTTTCAGGCACCCGGTTCAATTACCCCTTCGTTAGCACCACATTAATGAGAAAACGGCTAGACACATACCAAATTAAAATAACCACCCCGCCTAAAATTCTATATTTTAATAATTATTATGGTGGTAGATCTTATGTTATCACCTTCTGAGCCTTGCGACTTGAAGGTAAAGTTATAAAATTGTATACATTTCATTGGGCTGGAGTGGCTAAGTATAGGAACGTATTTAGAATTGTACAAAATGTACGAATAGGAAGTACGCCGGTATAGTATCAATGTTTAGCCTTAACATGAGAAACATACCTAAGACGGGATTCCATAATATGATTCAAAATTTTTCCACTTTTCAGAACCGTGGAAATACAATAGCCCGTATTACTTGCTCTGCATTATTACTTTGTGATACACCCATTATCGAAATATATGATAATCACGAAAATGTGTGTTTTGGACTTCTAAGAACTCAAAACAGCAGTTTGTACAAAATGCCGGTGTGTATGTATGCCTGGCTGTATATGTTCCATAACTGAGAAACTAGTGGACCAATCATGATCAAATTTGACATGCGAGATACAACGAAAATTCATTCGGGCGGTTATTCTGAAAAAAAAACGATTTTTCAAAACATGAGTCTACTAGGCGGACCTTAATTCAAATTTAAAAACAATTCGATGTATTGAAAAGTTAAAACGATTATTCGAAAGCTGCTCCCTGCCCTGCAGTAAAATGTATGTCCTTAAAACATTATCACATAGTACAAACTAAAAACTGTGGATAAAAGTTTTTTACAATTTTGATAAAGATGGTAAAAGGATGCATGAACTACAAAACTTCTTTTTTCTTTATTCTCATATGTCCTCTGTGAGATCTACAAATTTTTCAAAAGTTTAGTAAATGACAATCATACGTTCAGGGTATAAAAAATGAGTTTTACTTCCAAAATTTTATACAGATTCTAAAAATGTAAAATATACATGCGTTCGGTTTGAAGCAAGCAAGCAAGTAGGGGTCATTTCCGGCGTAATAGGATGTGCAAGAAAATTATATTTAATGTTGCATGTGGTGCTTATATGTGCATGACTGAGATTTAAAATTTCATTCCTTTATATTATATCAACAACTTAAGAAGAAACAGTGAAAATCGGTTACTATAAAGTATAAAGTGTGAGTTCCTGACAAATCCGAATTCCCCGTATTATCAGTCAACGCCGACTTTTTGTAAACCACAGACTTTGGCGCAACTCCTATTAATTCGAATTTATGAATTCATGTTGCAATTGCAGATGTTTGGGTATCTTACAGCTATTAAACTTTTGAAATTTTGGTATCTGTATGTATCAAAGTGGCCACTAATAAATGAAAAAATAGCTTAACGAGCCATCCACTAAAAACCCTCTTAAAAATTTTACAAAACAGAATCCACAAAAAAAGCGAATTTACAGTCGATCTTACAGTTCGGATTCAGAAGTTTCCTAAGAACAAGAGACGCATTAGTTAGCATGAATGCAGAAATGTAAACAATTATCTTCCTGCAAGCTGCTTACTGCGAAACCCCAAAAAACGTAAATTAAGCAATAGACCTCTTAATAAATTGGAAAAAGATGCTTAACGAGTCTGCGAAAACTGGCAAGCAAATACAAGGTGTCGAAGACATGTATTGTGAAAAATTTGAAAGATGAGTAACAACTCCAAACAGTACCAGGCAAGTGCAGAAAATTAAGAAGGGAGTATTCGAAGGCTGAAACAGAGGTCATAATTGATGATGAAAAATACTTTACGTTTTCCATGGATTTCTAGTTGGCAATAGGAGTTTCTACAAAGAACCTGATAGCGAAGTCCCAAACGAAGTTGGATTTATTCGGAAATCCAAATTCAAATAAAGTATCTATTAGTCAGGTGCGTCATTTTTGAAAGTGGTGTTTCAGATTTGTTCTATGTTTCATCAAAATGTTTTGCCATAAACGCAAAGGATTATATAAAGAATTGCTTAACCCCCTTAATAAACGTATTCAGAGGAAACATAATCGAAACTGTGTGGTATTTTGGCCAGACCTGGCAAGCAACCACTACGCAAGAAAGACCACAGATTGGCTATCATAATAAAATATCAATTTTGTGGCAAAAGCCAGTTCAGGAGAACTGCTCATTCCCAGAACAAAGAAATGTGGCAAGAAAATTGACATAAGCAATATTCAGCGGATGATGAATAAGGTTAAACAAAAACTATGGAAAGTCGAAGAAAAAGGACGTATTCCATTTTAAATCAATTTTTAATATATAATTAAGTTAATTTTTGAATAAAGTAGCTTACTTCTGAAATTATTTTGTTTTCTATTAATGCTAATATAATTGTGTGCCAGTATACAGTGGACACACGTTAGAATATTTACAACTCTTAGTAAATAAGGTGAACGAAGCAAGTGAAGAAATGTGTTTGAAAATGAATGTAAATTAGACCAAATACATGGTAATCAGCAAACAAACCGTAAAAAGAGGCCTATTAATAAACGGTACAATAATCGAACAGGTTACAAGCACAAAATATCTAGGTAGCTGAATAAACAATGAACTGGGCCCAGACAAAGAAATTAAAACACAAATTGAAATAACAAGAAGCGCATTACTTAAATATAAATTCATATTAAGCGATAGTCATCTGCAACTTTCCTTAAATAAAAATAAAATTTGTCAAATGCTACGTGTGGTTAACACTATTATACGGTGTGGAAGCCTGGAGTCTATAGAAAAATATAATGAACAAGATTGAAGCGTTCTGAATGTGGACATACCGCAGAATACTCAAAATTCCTTGGGTAGACAGAACAAGCAACAATGAAGTACTAAGAAGAATAAGAAAAGAGAAAAGAATTAATTAATAACATCAAAAGAAAAAAAACAAACTTCTACAAATCATTATTAAACGAAGAATACAATGCAAGAGACCAATAGGAGAGAAAAGACTACCATGGTTCCGCAATATTCGTAACTGGACAGGGATGACTTCACGATAACTGTTTTAAATAGCTGAGGACAGAGATCAATTCAGTTAAGCGGTAGCTAACCTTTGAACACGGAGAAAGCATACGAGGAGGAGGAGAGTAGTGAATACAACCATTTGAATAATTCATTTATTTATTAAAGGAAAGAAGATAACAGACCATCAAGCTAACTTACTAAGGTTACATAATTTTCTTACAAACCATATAGTTGCGTATTATGTACAACCACAATCAGCCTATTTTTCAACCCATTGCAGGGTATAGGCTTCTCCTACCTTCTTCCATTATTGATTATCTCGTTATTACTCTTCTTCCATCTATTGCCATCCCTTTTTGCAGTGTGTCCTGACCCGTTCCACCTAACTGGGGCTATTATTTGTACTATGTCTATGACATTTCTTTTGCTTCTTACATATCGTTTCTGAGTTTATCCTTTAATGGTACTATAAGTGTCGCCCACTGTATTCGCCTTGGAGTGTCAGCCAATTTTTATAGATTTCATACTGTCAGGGTCCATATTTATTTTTATTTTGTGTTTTTGGGATATTATTTGAGCAATCACAATCTACTAAAAGCCGTTATAAATACCCACTGCTAGAAGTAACAAAGTTTCAAGACTAAAGAATTAAAAATGTTGAAGTTACAAAGAGTTTTATTCTCAAAATTGCTAAGCTTATCTATAAAAATTAATTAATCGTATACAATAATGGAAAAAATATAAATAATTCTAAAATGTTAGATCCTGCCTCCCATACTGAAGTTTATGTGAGTTCAAATCAGGGCTGCGAGTCGGTAAAAAAAATTCGACTCCGACTCCGGCAAAATTAAATACTAACCAATGTTATGACGTTTGTAATAAAAAAGAGATAAATCTATATAAAGAAATGATTAAATATTTGAGTCAAAATTCAAATTCAAACCCGTCAAAATTTGTACTCCACTAAAAACCGAAAAGAAGATGTAAACGTGGAGTCGGAATCGGAGTCGGTACATTTTTTTCCGACTCCACTGACCAAAAATTGCTCCTAAACTCCGACCACAGCTCTGGTTCAAAGAGATATTTAAAAAAGTTACATATAACGACACAATCACAAATAAACTTATTTCTTCTATTTGAAGTCATAAATTATTATTTAATATAATTTTTGTTAGTAAATCACAAGCTGAATATTTTCCATTACCACTAACTTCTTCATCTATGAAATGTGGATCAATAAATCGATTTTTAGTAGCGGAATTTGCCTATGAGTACTACACCCTTAAGGTTGGTAAGACACATTTGTAGAAGGTTTCCGTTTTAATTGCTTGATCTATTTCATTTCTTAGAATGGAGTTGATTGTTCCGAATGTTGCCCATTCTCGTTTCATTCTTCTGTTTACCTCACATTTTTTACTTTCCCCATCCATTCGTATCATCTGCCCAAGGTATATATGCTCAGTTTCATATGAAATGCACCACCGATTAAAAATAAAGCTAAAAACTTTGCTAAAATAATGTTTCAGTATTTCGTATGAAATGATCACTATTTCCTAAAAAATCAAGTGGTTGTGGTGTTCGTCTACTGTCTCTCATCAACTTGTTGCTTAGAAACAAAACAATATCTAGTAAACATTAAGTAGTTGTTTCGAGATTTTGTTACATTTTGTAACAAAATTAATGTTTCAAAATGCCTCCAGTAAGACAACGTAGAAATTTTAACCACATTTCCGATTTTGATAGAGGTCGAATTATCGGCATGAAAGAAGCTGGACTTTCTTTTCGTGAAATTGGTAGAAGGTAAATCGGGACCACACTACAGTTGCACGAATATGGTGTGCTTGGTCAGAAAAAGGCATTCAGCGACATCGTCCAGCTAGTAGACCTCCACGTAACAGCAATGTTCGTGAAGATCGACTTCTTCGAAGAATGGCTACACGAGACCGCTTTCAAATAACAAGGTCTGTTGCTGTAGACTGTATGCGAGCTCTTCACCGCCGCGTGTCAATGGCAACTTACAGAAGAATCTCTTCTTTTGGACTGCGATCCTACCGCCATTCCAACGGCTTCCTTTAATTGCACAGCACAAGGCTGTTAGACTTGGTTGGTGTCAAGAGCGGTAGTATTGAAATCATCAATGGAACGACATTGTCTTAAGTGACAAATAAGGATTTTGTTTTTGTGCAAATGACGGTCGTAGGAAGGTACGTCGATATCGAGGAGAAAGACGAAATCTAGATTTGTTGAAAGACGCCATACAGCTTTAACACCTGGAGTTATGGTTTGGGGTGCGATTTGTTTCGGTAGATCACCTCTTGTGTTCGTCCCAGGTACTTTAAATGCTCATCGCTATATTCATAATGTCCTGGAACCGGTGTTAGTACCATTCATGCAGACGTTGTCAAACGGTATTTTCCAACAGGATAACGCACGTCCACACACTGCAAACATTACCACAACATACCTCCAACAAACACAATTGAAATGTTGCCCTGGCCTGCACGATCACCGGACTTAGACGAGCTGAGGCACCAACTTGAGGTTGGGGCGACCGCATTTGCTTAATTAAGTTTAGGGTGCATGTTGCATGAATGTTTACTATGTAAGGGACGCCCGCACTCCCCTGAAGTAATGCGAAAGCGGTACCGGCGGGGGGGGGGGTAGTATGAATGAGTGAGGAAAAAAAAGGTTAAGTTGAGTTAGGTTAGAGTTAAAGCTTTTTATTATATTTAGCATTAGGTACCAGGTACAATTGCCGGTAAATATAATAAATTCTTTAAATATAAATAAATGTATGACATTTACCAAAATTTACTGGTGATTATAAATAATTACCGGTTATTATACATAACCGACTTATTTACATTTACTGTAACACATATAATCTTCTATCATTGCTATTGGTACGCCTGCATGTACAAGTCAGTAATTGAAAAATTTCATTAACCACTTTGTTTTCCCAGGGTTCAATTTTAATTCCACTTTAATTGATATCTGGGGTTCTTCGATGTTTTACTATTAGATCATCATCCAACTGTATGTGGTTTAGCTTTTCTTCATCTACGTCGATACCCGTGTTGCTCCATTCACATTTCTTCGGGATATTTTCTAGCAAGCGTGCATAACTTTGGTGACAACATGTTGCCTTATACGATACCCTTCTGAAAGGATATTTGACTTATCTCTTAGTATTGTTTCACTTTCAGAGTTGTATTTTCAGACGTGTTTTTGACTGTGTAGTGTATTTGGAATCTATTCTACTATTTTCATCATCACTATAGGTGCTAGTGGGGGTGTATGTTTGGATTTTTATATATAACATAATATTTGATAATTCGATTATAATGTATATTAATCGATCTGTATGATTATCGCTTATACTTAGCATTAAAAGAAGCCAATGTTCTGTAAATATCAGTACCTACTAACAATAAATATTAGTAATAACAGTAGCGTCCACACTAGCACTCTTATAGAAAATGTATGCCCTGATAAGTCTTAAGCTTTTTTTTTTTTAATTTAATCATACAAAGTGATTTTTTAAAAAGTCACTTGCAGCAAGCCTAGAAAAAAAGCTATTCCGTCTGCAGTCAGCTGTAATGAGCTTTGAATGACATTTACCTGTATGTCAAACTGTGTGACAGTTCAGGTAGTTAAAAATTTTGGCCCAACAAAATGTGAAAATGAACAAGTATTT